>JANHZU010004655.1:38375-62145 GCA_032468055.1 Acrochordus granulatus
GAGTTGAAGTCCACCCACCTTATAGGTGCCAAGTTTGACACACCTGCTCCATTATGTGGATTTGCTCAACAAATCAATGTAATGTACAGTAGTCTTTATAAATGCACAATTATTATTTTGGTTTTATTGATAAGGTTAGAAGATTTATTCCTGTGTCTTGTTGATATTCACCTTTCAAGAAGAATGCCAAAAATGCAAAGCTTCATAATACATTGGATTTCTTGATTGTTGGGTGTCGCTGCTGATAAATCAGTAGCACTGGTGCAGTGTGTTAATATAGTGTATTTTCCTGCTGTTAACCTGAGTTTGGTGGCATATAAATCTAATAAATAAATAAATGTGACAATTCTACCCCCCACTTTTAATAGCCTCCTTTAATATAAACAAGCACAGAATCCAAGAAAGAGATTACGGGTTAATCTCTGCTTGTCAGGCAAAATACAAAGACATTTTTTTTTAAAAAAAGCCAGACTTCAGGTTCCATTGTTTGATATGGAATTTCTTTTTAAAGAACAACAACAACACCCTCTTCATCACTTCTTCTGAAGTCCTGTGGTGGGAAGCAGAAAGCAAACTCTACAGCCAGTCATCCTGGAATGGTTACTGAGAAAATAAGGAGATTGTTCTCCCCCTGGCTTCCTGTCCCCATTGAGTTTTGAATGTTGGGCCACTAGTATTCAGAGAACTTTGAACAGTCCATCAGAACATTTTGAATGAAAGTGTTTTGAGCCTGAACTCAAAACAAGACATACATTTTATTTTGTGCACATCATTTTGGATCTTACTGAAGAATTTCGGGCAAGTTTCTATGGAGCTAAGGAACACAATTTTTAAAAAACAGCCAACGGCTTAATAGAAAATATTATTCATTTCAACAGTTTCAAGGCTTTATTTTACCAAAAGGCCAGTTCCTTTGCAATAATGAATCACACTTCCAACCTTATTTCTCTTTAAATTACAGCTCTGATTACCTCCCTGTCCTATTTTCAGGCAGACCATCATTTATTAGTACAGCCAAGCATATAAAAGTAATTTAAACTTGTTTTCTAAATCAGAATTGGAAATAAATCTATCTTAACTCGGAGTTCGAGTTTGGGTTTGGAGGGCAAATGTCGAGAGAGGTAAGCTGCTATTTGAATGTCATAATAATTTGAAATTAAAAGAGGAGAGAGGACAGAATGCACAATCCATCTCTACAGCAGTTTTCAGTGGAAGCCTTTTTAATAGGAGCCACAGACTATTTTAACAAAATGATTTACTCAAGAATGACATGCAAACTGACATGCTCTCCCATGAAAAGCTGAACTGGTACAAGCCCTAAAATCACTGTAATCCAACAGAGAGGATGATTTTTTGGCATACATATTTCAGTTTTCTATATAATGACTTTGGACTTGACTATTTTGGACAGCTCTTTCCTATTGTTTAAAAGTTCCTTTTTTAATTCACAATATTAAAGTCTGTAAGCTGTCTTGGACTCTATGGAGGGGCTGGATTTGATTAAAAGAAATCCAAACCAACAAAATAAAACATGAGAATTCAATTATTGTTATTCTTCTTGCAAATGAGTCAATAGAAAGGGAAGCGAATGATTTTGGTTTTGGTTTTTTTTGTTTTGGTAAAAGGTATAAGTGCACTAAATGGGACAGAGAAATTATTTTCCCTGGCCTCTAGCTTTCCATTCACTAAGAAGAAAAGAGTAAGTTACTGAGTAAAAGCAAAACTATAGTAATGACCTTTATACAGCTGTAATTTTAGTCTTTTCCTGGGTGATATCAAGGGAAATTCATAACAGATTCAGAACAAAACTTATCAACTAAGATCTCATTTTCTTCACAGTAAATGAGTTTGACATCCTCCTGCCATTTGATATGCCTTAAATTGTCCTCTGATCACCAAATAAATACAACTGGATTTGTATATGGTGAAAATGTTGCTAACTCTTTCTCCAGAAAATGTCCCTTATTATATCATTTGGTAGACATAGATGTAAGAAATGGAAATACAGATGTACACCCATTCTCACAAGAAAAATATCTGCTAGCATGAATTATAGAATACAGGGGTTTCCATCCAATTTCATGAGAAGCAGAAAAACAATTTTCCATTTTATATTTTTAAAAACTTTAGAAAGCACTGATGGGTTAGACTAAAGGCACAGCTTTTCAAACATCCAGTTTTAATGGAGCAGCAAGCACTTTTGGAAGTTCACAGCTTAGACTTTTGAACTTTTTGGAAGTCCACAGCTTAGACTTGGAGAACGATAGTCTTCTTCCAAGCACCAGGCGTGTATCTCATGACCAGTAAACAGCAACAGCCTTATCTCCCATGGTTCCATCTAATTCTCATTTAAAGGTGCCTAATCTGGTGGCCATCATCACATCTTTGAGGAACAAATTTCATTGTGTAAAGAACTGCCAAACAAAGGAGTACTTCCACTGAATCCCATCATATGTCTTCACTAGATAACTATGGGTTTAGTATGGAAAGGGATTAAAAACAAAACAAAACTTTGTTGTACACACAGTACACAGTTTAACCGTGAAAAGAAGAACCAAACTGGAAGAGCAACTCACATGAAGGATTCAAAGTCTTCAGTACAAACAACCATTCCTTCACTAAATAAATACTGTAATGACATAGAACTCAGTGTAGTTAGGATAGATAATAGAATCACAGTTGACAATTTTTCCAAATTATTATTCAAGAACTAAAAAATATCAGTATGGCTTATGGATAACTGGCATCTGGTAGTTATGGTATTTTATTACATTTTTTTTTACAAATGTTAACTTACTTATTATGAAATTACTTTTTACTACAGGAAAGCAATGCATCAATGCATTAAATAAATAAACCTTATGTATAATTTGCATCTGTACTTTTCAGTTCATACCCTTTCTGGAAGTATGAACGAAGATTTCTTTTTAAAATGTTGACTGTCTCTTTATTGTGTTTGTGAAAGCACTTGTGATGGTAATTATAATACAAATTCCTTGAAGCCGTTGAGACCACTGAAATCCATTACACGAAGACAAACATACATACATATATAGGAGAGAGAAAACAGCAGAAGAAATACGTAGAGACTGGGTTTGCATAAATTGAAGGGACATGACCTCAAATCAAATGTAGACTAAGACCAGCTATTTTTGGCATTATCAAGATACATCAAGAACATATATGCAAGAGCATCACAGAGTAGTTATGGTGGTGGCATGCAGACACCAAAATCGTCAAAATGTGCAACCTGCAATAATACCTTTGGTTGAATTGCTCCAACGGTTACCTTCAGAATAATGGGATAAAGTCAAGAGATTGACGCATGAACCACCGGCGCCAGATCCAAAAACAGTTATTCTCAGTGGGTCGCCCCCAAAGAACCCAATATTTTCACTAATCCACCTCAAGGCCTGAATGAGATCAAGAAGGCCATAATTCCCTTTAGCTGCTTGATCTCCAGTGCTCAAGAAACCTGCAAGTAAAAACAGAAGAAAGAAGGGGAAAAAAAACATTAGAGCAAATGACTGTATTTTTCACATTACAGTTGTGCTGTTCTCAATGGGGCAACTGCTTTCGAATGTATCAGGAGTTAAGCACTATGTAAACACATTTTGTTCGTTATATCCACTTTGTAACAATTTACAAGTGACTCATCATTCCCACTACAAATCCTTGGGTATTTTTTGTAATAACATTATGTATTATAAATGACTGCATACATAATGCAGATGCTTCTGAAGAAGATAGGCTGATTTCAGTACAGAACGATATGGTAACTGACACTTCCTTTGCAAATTGTTTTACAGCACAGGGAGGCTCTAAGTTGAAGTTCATTAGGTATCCTTTACATTTCCCATTGAGAGGACAGTGGAAAGACCTGTTTAGCTGAGGGTTTTTTTTTAAGATAATAAGGGGAGGGAACTGGGACAACAGAACATCAATGCCTTATATATATATATAAATAAATTTCAATTCAAGACAGAAACGTTTGTCCTGTGTCCAACTAGGGAATCCTTGGAGTTGGATTTGCACAATATTCAGGATTCGGCTCCAACTCATTAGCGATTTTTCTCATCCCTCTATTTTCTGGCTTTCTGCAATTTAAAAGCTTCAACTGATACTATTACCAAACTTTCTCTCAGAAACACAGAAACAGCTGTGAAAATTTCAAATACTAATCTTTAACCTTATAGCTCATCACTCAAAGCATAGAACTGGGATTAAAACCCTTAATTTTTCCAGAGGGCAAAAGTCCACAAGTTGCTTTAGAAAGACCAAGACTCCATAAATCTTTCATTAAGATTTTTTTTAAATAGCATACTTCTGTTCATAATGGGGTTTAATTACAAGAAATGGGAAAACAACCTTTAATTATGATGAGAAGAAAAAAAATCCTATTTCATCCTTTAATAAAAAAATGAGTTGGCATTTCTATAATTCCCTTTGCATAATGGGTGATAAGAATGGTATCTTATTAATAACTGTACTGAGAGAGAGAAAATGAGGTATTTTAGGCCTTTCTGTATTCTTGGGCTTAGAGAATAAAATCACTCTAATAATTTAAGGTTTCAGTGACACAATAATTATGGTCTATTGGTTAAGCAACTGAACACTTTAGTAATGTTATGAAAGATATCAAAGTGGTAGATAAATCTTGCAAGTAAACAAAACTGTAAATCTGAGTGAAATTTGTTCAGGATGAACAGAATCAATTCATTTCATGGCTGTTGTACAAATATTTCTAAGAAGATACAAGTGACATCTGAGACACATTTGGAGATATCACAAGACACTTTCACATGCAGGTGTTGATGTTATTAACTTACAAGATGTTCTTTACTAAGGGAAATACATTTTTAATTGCTCAAATCTTGAGGCGTAATTCTCCCGTAATTTTTATTAACTATTTATTTGTTATGCTTGCTGTTACCCCTTTCTGAAGTCTCTTGAGTAATTTACATACAACAGCATAAAAATTAGGTATAAAAGATCAGTGACATAAACAACACCAAGGTCCCGACATATCACCATCCAGGCAACAGAACTTTCAATTGTCTCTAAATATCTCTCTGAAGAGCCAGAAAAGGCCTGGTCTGATTCATCTGAAGGCTGTTCCAAAGTCTTTATTGAGAAAAATGATCATTTTACTTTGTTTTTTATTTGTTTTTAGTTCAACTGCTTTGAAGATTGTACCACATTGCCAACTACCCTGTTATATGTGGTAGTTCCAGATTTCTGGTAATATAATGATATGCATCATGGAAACTTAATAACAACAACAAAACCCCGCAGTTCTATGAAGAAAAGATACAGCAAAGTACTAATCATGCCAGTGCCTTGAAGGCAATGATATCCTTATTACTAGGATACATCTTATATGTCTATAAACTATGCATTAAACTGTGCTTATCCATAAATTTCCAGGATCAATGGGGACAAACACCTCAAAAACATATTTAGCTTTGATATCGTCTATCCGATGCAATGATGCAGGCGCTCTATTGTTTAGAAGAACAATTCTGTCTTGACAAAGTTTTGAAAAGTGCATTTTGCTTTGGCTTTCAAGAAAGTGAAGCACTCCTGGAAACAGCGGTGCCTTCAGTAAAAAGCAAAGACACTCAAACAATTACACACTTAGGGTGATGCCAGCATGCATCCTGACTTCTCTGCCACAGAGACACCTTATGGAATCTTCTCTCCCCTAGAAGTGAGATTAGTTCCACCTCTCTCACATTCCACAAGTCTTCAAAACCCAGTTGTGTTAGGAGGCCTGGGAGTTCCAGGGAACCGGGGAAATTTTGGGATGTTTCCCTTACTGTGAAGCATTATCAAATTCTCCCGTGGTTAAAATCAAACTCTTTTATATTTTCTAATTGTGACTTTAAAAAAAAAGTGCTATACATTGCCCAGAGTCACTTTTATGTGAGATGGGCAGCTATAAAAACACAATTAAGAAACAAACATTTAGTCTTGGACATTTCCTAATACTTGGACCAAATTGCTTACTGTTCTCCTCTTACTCCTTGTAGCAGTTTCTACCCATCTCTTCAGATGGCTCTGCTTCAGATGCATGACCTAAAATTTCCCTTTGTTTGCTTATCTTTAGAATGAACAAGGTATTCTGTACTACTGGACAGACTGATTTGAGCTTTGTCAACTATGTCTTGTGCTTGTATGAGTCAGTCGGAACCATATCATTACAGGGCAGCCGCTACGCAGATAGAACCCACTCTTTTGTATGGAACATCTGCATAATTTAGAGGAGGAAAACACACACATAACTCTGGATATTCTAGTTACTCCACAAATTTGGCATTGTGCTATAATATGTGAATTGCTGCCAAACAGAAAAAGCTTTTAAAATCCCTTAAATTACAGTGTTCAGTTTGAATTCCCTATATATTCTACAACTCAAACTAAATCCTGTGTCCTCTATAAGATCTACAGTTTAAAATAAATCAGAGTTTACTTTTGCAGTGGGGAAAAATAAATGTGTGGATTCAGATCGGCCTCCCTAAACTGGTGCCTTGTAGTTCTATAATTCTTATTGCCCATCCAGCCAGCATGGGTGGTCACTGTGTAGCACCAAGCCAACAGGATAGACACCCCAAAATGTGCTTATGAACCAGTTCTGAATTTCCAAAAGCCGTCCTGCAGGGTCACATGACCACATTTCAGGAATTCAGCAACTGGCCTGCATTTATGGTAATGAGACCATGTTTTCTGACTTTTTTTTGCTGAAAATTGGCATTAATTTCCAGTTTTCAGCAAAAAAGCCTCATAGTGAACAATGGGTTTGCTTAATGACCACAACTTCAATTCATGATCATGGCTATTCACTTAACAACCATGGGAAAAAAGGTCATAAAATCAGATCAATCATGTGATGACTTGCTTTACAATCATCATGACATACTACCATAATGACCATAAATACCATTACAGTCATTACATGTCCATAATATAGAAAGTGGACACCTCAATTAGATTGGTTATCCCATTTAAACAACAACACTGCTTAGCATGTTATTGAGTAACCGACTAAGAAGAATCCAAAATATCACAACATGAAAGCTTATTCAGATATAAAGTAGTGTATGTTCTTTCACAGATGGGTGTGTATTGAATACAGCATTCACTCTTATATTGCATGCCTCTGGAGGTCCATCAGTTAACCTTCTTCCTCTCGCTCCATCTGGAGCACTCTGAAAGATGTCCTATGGAGAGATTCACGATCATTATTTTGCTTGTCCCCCATAGAGATGAAAGATGGACAAAGAAATACATAGTAAAGGTTTAATGCCCACCAAGAGCAAGATAAGATTCAATAAACGAAATGAAATAAACTTTTTTACAGAAGCCTTAACAATCAGCTCAAAAAGCACCGAAAAGAATCAGCCAGCAATGTCCTTTTGAACTAGCGGGTTTTGTTTTTTTTAGGAAGGCCACACTTAGTGAATAAAGAAATGAGATTGGTGTTATCAACAAGCCCTCAGCTTCATTAAATTTATGCATTTATAATTCAGTTACAAACATGGTATTCAACCATCTATTCTGTGTAGAGTTTACTCAAATACAATAGTTGCCAAGTGAATAGACTCACTTAGAGTTGTTGAAAGGCCTTCCCAGTATAGGGTTAGTGGTATTTGTCAAATATCATAGTGAATTGCTACGGATCTTTCTCCATGGCTCATGAAAATATCTTCCACTTTTAAGATGGCAACATAATATTGACTATCCACATTGCCAAAAAAAAAGTGCTAAACCCCCTGTCGAACCCATGAAACAGCAGATCATCAGGCAAGATAAGGGTTGCAATATTGCAACTGAAGCCTTGCCTCTTGGTACAGGATGAAGTAGCAATGTTTTGATTATGATGCTGCCAACACTGTCTCACCTGTTTTGACTCCCTCCCCCTGCATACCTGCTGTATATCAATACAGTTTTCATTCCTCTCATCTAATTCATTCATTCATCACATTTCTGTACCACCCATCTCACCTAATGACTCTGGGGGGGGCTACAATAAAAACATATCACAAAATATAAAAGCATACATAAGAAAGTTAAAAGCAGAATTAAACAGGTTAACATAAAAAGGCGGAGAAAACACCCTTGTGATACCAACCAGCTGCAGGTTGCCTAACATTCTTTGAACCCCATGCCAATTGGCAAAGCCAAGTCTTGATGCTCTTTCGGAAGGCCAGAAGAATGGGGACCTCCCTCACCTCTGTGGGAAAGAGGTTCCAAAGGGCAAGATCTTCCTAGATCCTGTCAAGTGAAATTATTTAACCAGTGGGATCCACAAAACCCCCTCCCTGCCTGACCAGGTGGGATGGGATAACATAATTGGGACAAGACAGTTCCTCACTAACCAGTGAGAGAAACCGTCTTGCATTGTTGTCAGGTGACCCACTGTTTACACCCCACATGTGTAAACAGAAGCCTCAAGATATATAAAATCAATTGGCCCTTGTCACTCATATTCTTTACAAAAAGAGATTGGTAACAGGCAATAGAAGCAGGACATCAATCAGCAAAAGAGATAGACATTTTACAACAGGTGTCATTTTCTCCACCCTCAAGGATGGGTGGAAAAAAATCTCAGCTCAACAGTAGGAAGAGACTCCAAGACATTTCCCTTGCTTTGTATTTCACCACACTCCCAACAAATCTTAATTAACACTTAATTTCCTTATTATCCCCTATCTCACCCCAATCTAGGATGAACAGCTTTAAGTTATTCTTAGCTCTACCAGGTTAAAACAGTATTCTGCCTTGCTCCACCACCATCCAGTTGCAGCTTCAAGGTTTTGTCACCCATTATTTCAGAAGGAAACCAGGTAACTCGAAGAAGAGGACTTCAACTCAGAAGGAAACACTTCTTGTAAACAAGATAAACTCCTGAGTACAATTGGGTTCCAACTCCCATTTTTCCCCATCCAGCTATAAAGTTGAACTGTCTCACCTGGAAGCTATGAACAACATAATTCTACAATAGGGCTTTTTTTCTAGGTAAGTGGATATAGGATTACAGCCTCAACCATTATTCCTACGGATAAGGCTTTTGTATCAGAAAAGCTGCACACTGCATTCCTGTCTAACATTTTGAGATGAAACATCCCAAGAAAGCACTCTGGCTCAGATTGTTGAGGGTTTCTGTACAAATGTAAGAGCACTATAAACTGAACAGTATGTATAGATATCTGTAACTCCATTGAAGTAAATCCCTTACAATCTTAAAGGCCCTAAATTTGGTTGAATATTATACTGAATGGAGAGCCTCTCCTGAACCTCTATTTCTCTTAAGGCATTTAGGTGAACAGGACCTTTTTTACTGTTGCAAACTCTGCAAGTTGAATATGAATTTCTTCATGACAATCTCCTACTTCACTCCCTTTCATTTTGTGGGGCTTAAAAGTCCAAAGGTCTATCCTGATGTGTTGTTAATCATTCATTGTTAATTTTGTTTCTGTGCAGCCAAATAGTGATGTAGATATATTATTTCCAACCTGCTTGTACATATCTCATATCCCAGTACAACCTGTATCATGTCAAAGTCATATTGATCTCCCTGGCTTCAGAGGAAGAAATAGCAGAAACAACTTTGCCTTCTTTTAACATTGGCCAAGTTCTTTTCCCTGAGGATTTGTTGTTGAGCTTTCTGAACAAGCTGTTTCTCTTTTCCTATGAGTTTTTTTTTAATGAATTGCCTGGGTGGAAAAACTCCCCACTGCCAAGACAGAGGACAGAAACAAAAGATGAGATGGGGGGGAGGTTGGATTGAAAAGGTGGCATTTACATTTGCTTGGATTTGTTGGCAGTTCTATCTGGTTCTGATATTCTCCATTCTACATATTCTACGTTGGCAAATGATATACCCAAAGAATCTGCATATAAAATCAAATAAAGTATATTGCAGTTTACTGAATAGTAGCATATACAATTTTTTTTGAAGAATGCCTCCAAAAAGGGGCAAATTATACCAGGAAAAAAAATTTCTTCTCCAAGTTGCTACCTGTCTGGGTCTCTCACGCTCTCTCTTTTTGTCTTCATGAGATTCTAGATCAGTCCTCCCAATACAACATACCTACCTTCAAAACATCACAGGTTGATGTTTTTTGAGACAAGTATTAATGCTATATTAGGCTGAAGTCAATAATATATTTTTCTTGGAAGAACTACAGTTATTCCCACAGCTGGCTTAGCAACAAGGCAACACAATCATGAAGTATTTATGATTTCAAAGAAGACAGTCCATTGAGGCTAAAAGCCAAGGATCTTGCGTGACGGAACTTGGCAAAAGTGAGGATTAAGTCTCAAAATATGAACCTTTGAACCAATCTTCCTCTCTGTCATTCAGGATCAACTCCTTACCTCCCTTCCTCTAAGAAGCAGAATACAAATATTGCCAGTGTGTTTTTCAGACTAAAGGCAGATTTCTACATATTACACTTATCTCTGCAAACCATTCACTGCTTACCCTCAAAACCAGATATAGCCTCATGAACCATGCCGTTTGCTGATAGATACCAAATCAGAATTAGGAATCTCGATGAACCAATACCTGTCTTTGGGTTTGGGTGTGTGTGTGAGAGAGAGAAAGACAGATGTCTATTAAATGGCCTATTAAATCCACATCTGTTCTGTCCACACAATACTAAAAACCAGTTGCTGAGCAGCAATGTAAGGAATCATTTATTTTGTTCACATACAGGCTTTTAGTTTGTACTTAAACAGCTGCTTTAGAAAAGAGGCGGATTGCAAATGTAACTTCATGTACCTAGTTCAACTGTGTTCAGCTCCTCGTGTATTTCTGGATGTAAGTCATTCATGCTGACTTATACACATTTTCCCAGAGCAACCTGGAAGATATTGCACCATAATGAATGAATAAATAAGGAAACAAATTACCTTTTCCAACTGAGCAAACTCTTTAGAAAGAATCCATAGCAATATTTTATCACTGTGGAGAAAATGCATACACTCCCCCCATATGTACGTTGTAACAAATTTATCTTTTATCAAAAATCTTGCCATTGGTGGTTGCTCAGCGTCTTAAAATTTTCACTTAAAGAGAGTGGGAATCACTTTTCATAAAGCAAGGCAGTAGATAAAGCATTGATTCAATTTCAAACTCTCTCTTGCTTAAAAAAGTCACAGACATAAAGCTTTATTGTAAAAAAACAAGACAATGTAACAGAAGTGTGCAATGGCTGAAAATCCTGCTGCTCATCCCTACTGCTAGCAAGGAGAGCTTGTAGTGGGGGGAGACTCCACACTTTAATCACAAGGTTGCACCTTGACTTTTTTGGCATTTCCTTCATTGCTGCTTATTTCTCCTTCTAAGGTCTTGCTTAGTTCTCTCCAGTTTGTGTGATCAGTCAAGCCTTTTCCCTGACGGCCTCCAATGTATAAATTACCTTTCCTAGAGACACAGATATGGGGTGCTTATTCTTTTCTGATGGAAGTGATATATTCTTTAATGCTCTTTTTATTATCTTTTGTGATGTCACTCTATATGTGTTTACATATAATGTTTGCATGCTTCAAAAATGACTCAGAGGTGCTCTTTATCTTCCATTACCATAGTGCATTGTGTCTTTTTGGAGGATTCCATTGAGAAATCCACAAGCAAAACCTTAACCCTTTTTGTCATGTTTTCCATGCATACTATTCAGGGATATTTAAGATTATTTATAATTCCCATTTCTAAAGCTGCTTCATGATTCAGGGCAGAATACAAATTGAAAAATAGAAGTATAAGCACATTAGTCCATAGAAAATTAGAAACAGGCATAAGAAATTTTACAAGGGGAGCCCATCAACCACTCTAGCCCAAGATCTAAGGAAATTAGTAAATCTCCAAGGGTTGGTTTAAGGACGGTAGGCTTAGAGCCATTCAAATCCCTTGCTATGACAGAGAAGACCTGCTTCCTGGATCCCATCAGATGACATTGTTTAATAGTTAATACCTGGAGCATATCACCTCTGTCATATCTTAAGGACAGATAAAAAGGGAGAGAGTTTCAAATAATTAGGTCCAAGTTCATGTAGGGTTTTGTAGGTGATAACTAGCACCTTGAGTTGTACCTCAGAACTTCTGGTAACAGTGCAGTTTGTGAAGCAGGGATGCTACATGGATATACCATGGCATGGCTTGCCCATTACTGCTTGCATTGGGGCATTCTGGACCATGTGAAGCTTCCAAATGACCATTCCACTAGAAGCAGATTGCAGTAGTACATGAGAGGTAACCAAGCAATGACTGACTGGGAGAAGTACATCTTGATCCAGGAATGGGCAAAAATTGCACATAAGCAAATCCCTTCCTGACACAGGTCAGGGCTTTGGCCTCAGTCTCTCCCCTCTACTAGTCCTGACTGGACTTTGCACATAAAGAAAGAAGGAATACATCACCAGACCAGGGTTCTCAGTCCCAATTTTTTTTAGTTGTTCCAGAAAGATAAATCTGCTGAGAGTTAGATTTATATAGAATAGTTTCATTAATATCTATCCTAGCTATATATCATCTACAAGTAACTTTCATGCCATCTCGATGCTATGTCCTGACCTGAAACCTTCCTGAAAAGGTTCAGAAAATTTATTTTCCACAAGGCCCTCTGTAATTGCAGCTTGACCATCTTCTTAACAGCCTTTCCCAAAAAGGAAAGGTTGGAGACTGCAATAGGTGAAAGTTGTCCATTAGCTCCTCAGAGATGAAATCATTACTACATGTATCTATTAATAGGAAGAATCTAAGAAATAAGTGGTTGGGGTACAGACCCAAGGATCCTGTCTACTTCTACAGGAATGGAAGGAAAAAATACTTCCTAGATAAAATACTTCCTAGATAAGCGAGCAAGACAATCACATCAACTTAATTTGCATAGAGTCCAAACTCCAAGTGGGTCTGAGAAATTACCAAGATAATTGGTATCTTGGAAGATACCAAGAATATTTTTTTGGAGCAGGTCTAAATTCACTCTTCCCTTTTTCCAATGGTGTTCTAGATATTTCTTCTGCTGTTTCATCTCCCATTGTTATACCTGAGAATGGTATTCTAAAACAGCCTCTTGAAACCAATTTACTCTCTCTTTCATTTCCTCTCTAATTCTGCATAATAATTTAAGCAAATACAAGATGTCAACAGTGCTCCCATATTCAGAGAGGAAGGGGGAGAAAATGGGGAGGAAGGGAGAGTGAGAAAGGTTTCAATTCCATTCCAATTAATTGAAGTTAGAATAATTTCTGCTACATGAATGAAAATTACACATTGATACTCTTCAATTAAGGAATAATAGTCATGCAAAGTAATTTATACTCATAGATTAGATCTTGCCTATGAAAAATTACCAATTAACTCAAAGTAGGCCTCTGGAACACTAGCAAGTAGTTTAGGAAGGATCTCAATCCATTGGTTTCCCTTTCTATTTGATTCTTTTCTTCTCTACATCCTCAGAGCCAACATTCTGATCCCCTTAGAAACATTATGCAGCATGCACTATATAGCATCTGTTTTCCAAAAAGGTATTAGCCATGCATTTATTTGATTCAAACAAGCAAACAAAAATCATAATGCCAAACTGGAGATCGTTAGATGCATGATGGTCAATAAAAACCTTTCTCACTTTTGCCATATGGTGTTCTCATAGGGCAGATCTATTAAGGCTGGTACTCTGAACTGTTAGTCGTTATTAAGTACACTGAATGTTGCATGTGTCAATGGAGTAGGAGTGCTACTTTCTAAAAAATTTACCTATCTGACTGGCATCACCTGCAAAGCACGAGGTGGAGATGCATAAGTGAATACCAGAGACACAGTGATGATACTATACAGTATGTTATTAAATTATCTCACTTGCAACCTACCAGAGATGTTAAAAAGGAAAGATGAGAAACCAGAACTGCAAGGCACCCCATATAAGATAGTTCAAGGGTTGGACCTCTCCTCCTCCCCGCAAACTCTAACTGGAACTAGTCACAAAAGAAGGAGAACCACTACAAAACAGTACCCCAATTCTGGTCCCCCAAAGATGGTCCTAAGGATACCATAGTCAACAGTATTGAAAGCTGCTGATAAATCCAGGAGAACCAGGATGGACGTACCTGTGATGGAATGTGCACCTTGAAGAGCAGTGCGGGAGAGTTTTGTCAACGCATTGCTTTCCCAGAGAGAGGCCTGAATTCCTCTCTCCTGAATTAGTCCTGAGCTAGATGGGGAGGGGAAAAGAGGTTCAGGGTAGCCACACCCTGGAATCCCTCAGGATATATCTAGTAAGTTAGAAGGTTATAACTTTAGTTTGGCAAGATTCTGCCAAGATGCAGCCTAGTCTCATAGCCCTACTTAGCTGGAATCTCTTTGCTTAAAAGTTTTAATCTATTTTTATATCATATATAAAATGTCCTAAGCTATTTGTATACACTGTTCAGGGGGAACCTTATAATATGTATATTATTCATAAGCAATGATGAACTCAAGAACTCATAAGCTTGCACCATAATTTTCCTCTGGATATCTGAACAAGAATACTGCCGTTTACAAAAGCAATGTGGCTTAAATAACTTGGTTTGATATTATTTGTCTGTATTTTTTTTCTGATGAATACTTCAAGATTAATGCCTGGTCTAGAATGCAATAGCTGGCCATAATGGGGGATCTGTTCATCTGCTGAAGTTTTTTTACATGGATTGAGAAAGCAAGTGAGATAATGCAGGATTCCTCTGTTCCATAATTTGCGATAAAGCTAATACATTGCACAATCCCCAAAATCTATTGTAGCCCATTTTACTATTTAAGATAGACTATCTGGGATCTGCTAAGCCTACATGTCTCTTCTTGCTTGAATTACACTTCTCATGTCGTGGCAGAGGGTCACAACAAGGTAGAATTTGGAATATCATGTTATACAAGAAGGTTGAATAACTATTACAGAGGCCTACTCAGATGAACTGTTTCTTGTGTAAACAATTCCATTTTTTATTAACTACTACATGTGAGTTTAGAAAAAGGTTTGCCAATATTGTGCTTTTGTTATGATAGTTTTATTTATTATAAACTGTTTTGGCAGGATTCTTAACTAGTGGGTAATAACTAATGGGTGGTAAGAACTAGTGGATTCTTAACTAATGGGTAATAGTTGTAATAAATAAAAATCAAGATTTCTCCCTCCCTGCTGAGAATTTCTTTAGTTCCATTAAAATAAGTGAAATGAAGCTAAGCAGATTTGGTCAATGGAAAGTATAATGCATGAAACATATAATCTGTCTATAAAATACTTGGTGAATACTGTATGTGCCCCAAAGAAGCCTTTCTGTAAAGTAGACTACTCCTGTGTGAAGATCAAGGGAGAGAGTCTTCTTCTGTAATGTATGCACTGCATAGAATATAAGGGTTAGAAATAACTTTGAAGATCACCATGTCTAGTCCGATATCCCATGTAGGAACCCACCACTGAATTTTAAACAGAAAATCATCCAGCCTTTCTTTATTCTGAAATGTGTAAACAAGAGCCCACCATCTCCCAGCAGGTCTTATTATTAGGAATGGTATGACCAAGTTCAACACTCTTGTCATTTAAATCCATTGTTTCCTGTTCTTCCTTTTAGTAAGTTCTGCTCTGACTGGCTGTGCATGATACCTTAATACCCTTAAGGTATCTGAAGACAGCAGTTAGTCTTCTCTTTAGCCATTGCTCCAGTTCTTTCTTAAATGATTTTTTTTCCTTCCAGATTCCTTATCAGGTTGGCTGCTGTCCTCTAAACATGCTCAACTTTGTTAGTGATTATTGACAATGAAAATACAATAGCAATTGCTGTTATAAACTGGACCACTTAAATTTATTGCCTTTTTTAACTCTTTGTTACATTTTTATTGACTTTGGGATTATATAATTGTTTGGAATTACTGTTCTGTGCACTTATCTGAGATCTTTAGAAAAATGGACTTTAATAAGACTTAGAATGCATTTTGATTAAATTCAGTTTTAGTTTTATTAAAATCAAAGAAACTTTCATTCAGACTTGTGCTATTTTGATTTCCTGTACTGAAACTTCCCTACTGGTTAGTATTCAGTTAAAAATGACTGATCTTTTGACTATTATCTAAAGAAAAAAGTTCACAAAAATCAGGAATATTTTTTGGAAGGATCATGATGAGTAGCATTTGTTTTTAAACAGATGTTAGAGTAATTAAGGTTCCTTATTGTTACAACTTTTTGAAAGATTTGCAATCTGCTTTTGGAAAGAAAGCACCCATTATCTTCTGTTTGTTTGGATTGGGGATAATAGACCATCAACTCATTCCTCTGCTTATAAGCCTGTTTTTCTCTACAACATTGCCAAATTCATTATCTTGGCTTTCTGAGCTGAAAAAGATATTTTGAACAATCAGTACATTTTTTCCTCCCTTTCTGAGGGTTCTGTTCCTTTTGAATAAATTGTATCCTTCAGTTGCTATGACTGAATCATGGGAATCATCCCACCACATCTCTGTTATATCCATAAAATAATATTTACCTTCCAGTACTAAGTATTCAAGCTCATCTTACTTATTTTTCATACTTCCCTTCTGCCATTTTCGCTACATCATAACAGACAGTGGAGACATCTGTGAATATTCTCATTAATGCAGGTCATGATTTTCAGCAAAAATTTGCAAAGTTTCTTAAAAAGCAATTGGATTTTAATTACAAGATGTTATTGGAGAGTTTCACTTTCTGTCTGGAAGGCTTTCTCAATCCATGTAAAAAAAAAGGAATGGTCAGTAAGTATGTATGTTTCTAAAAAGTGGGGGGAGGATGAAAAAACATAGTAAATTTACACACAGCTAGTTTAAACAGGGTGATATGTTCCTAACAAAGGTGGCAGGAAAGGTTGCAGGAAACAGAGATTTTCACATAGCAAAGTAAGCAAAGTGCTGGTTGGGCAATAAAAATTGATTGCTTTTAGAGGTCAGCATACTGACCATTTTTACTGTCATTTTAGAGCCTCCTGAATAGTTTTTTTTTGTAAATTATTTGTATAAATAATTTATAAAATAAATTATAAATTTAAGGCAATTGGAATCTTGTTCCTCCCCCTTGATTAATTGAAGATTTTAAGTCTTAATATCTTATTGCCCAATCATCACTCTGTTTATTTTGCTGTTTTCTCATCCTTCCCCCAACCCCCTTTTTAGAAACATGTATATTTACTGACCATTCCTTTTCTTTTTTACATGGATTGAGAAAGCCTTCCAGATAGAAGGTGAAACATCTCCAATAACATCTTGTAATTAAAACCCAGTTGCTTTTTAAGGAACTTCACAAATTTTTGCTACAGACAATCAGACTGTACTCTATGCAAGGTAATGCCAACTGTAAATCACAAAAAAAATGTCATTGAAAAATAATGACAGAGATACTGGCTATTATCTGGATATCATTGTAAAAAATGGTTGGATCTAAATCCTTATCTTTCAGTTTGGACTATGAATCTTTCAGAAGCATTTCTATCTTGCTGGAATACAACTTTCCATGGTAGCTGAAAATACCTTTAAATGTGATATGGCCAATATGCTGAAAATACCTTTAAATGTGATATGGCCAATATGCTTCTATAATTTAACCCTGTCAACTGAGCAACCAATATCATGAAGGTTAACTTCATACTGGCAAGTGAATAATACACAAAATTCATTTATACTAATTTGCCCCAAACAGATGGCACACAAATTAAGTATCTAAGTTCTGTGGAGTGCCTACTGAGTCTTTTCCAAAGTTGCCTTGATTAATTGTCCAGCCCTTACTCTGCCTTGCTTAGTACATATGACAGGCACAAGATATTTTATTGCGCCTTCTAGAGAAATCTTATCCTTCCCTAATGAAGAAATAATAAAGTATTAATCTAGAAAACTCCTGTCTTGATTTGTGTAACTCAAGGAATGTCATGCTTATTTCAGATAATTGTAAAACTGCAAAATGTTTAAGGTTATATTTAACCTTATACATTTATTTATTTGGGAGTAGAAAAAAATGGTCAGTTTCTTTTCCTGGCCTTTACATAGCCAACTTTGTTTTTATTTATTCAGTTTGTATGCTGCCTGAATTGCAACAACTCTGGGCAACTCACAAGCAAAAAAACATTTTTTTAAAAAAAGACAAGAAGAAACAAAAATAAGGAATAAAAGATAACAAGAGAACAGAAACTTGACAGGACTGGAGTAAAGAAACAGACCCACAAAATCCATATATCTTAAAGAGATTCTAAAGGAACCCCTTTCTTTCACCAAGAAATTGAAATATTAACATGCACACTACATAATACTAATATTGATAATAAATGTTTGTGTAGTGCTTCACGTATATTATATGTGCATTTTTGAGATGTAAATCTTACTTCAATGCAATCAATGAAGATAGGAGATTAATAACTCTTGGGAGTTGGAAAGATCACTTAGGCCATTGAGCCCAAATTAAAGCCCATCAGAAGAGATGGAGGAAGATAACCAGCCAAGGGAAACCTCCACTTCTCTGGTTCATTGAATGTTTTTCCCAAAGTTTAACCATAATTTCTTTCATATAACTTAATGTATTATCTTGTCCTTAGGGATGACAGACAACAAATAATGCCACGGATAAATAATATAGCATACAGTTTTATCTTGCAAACTTCTTTGACAGAAAATTTGCTCAGGTTTCCTAGGAAACCCCCAACTTCTGACCTGTATTTAAGCTCCCAATAAATAACAAATGTATGTTGGTAACATCTAGTGACATTCTATATTACTTTATAAATTCTATTTTTAATTGTGTGCAGACCTTAAACCTCAGTAATAGATTTTTAAACTATTTAACATATTTTCATTATGCATGTAAGTGAAACTTTTTAAGGAACCCTAGAACAAGGAATATAACAACAACAAGGAACAAGCCCCACAGTTAGTCTTTTATCTAAAATTGCTTTTCATTGCGTCAATTAAAATTAAAAAAATGAAATGATGCAAATATCAGCTAATTGCATTCCAGTTTTAAGTTGTTATGGTTTTCTATGCTTTTTAAAGACAAAATGTGAATCTTATTATTTTAAATATAAACTAGTTAGAGTGGTAGTCTAAAAACTAGGCAGAATATTAATGTCAGCCTTACCAGGTAGACCAGACAGGAAACATGGCCAGATAAGCTAATTTTACTTTATGGTAAATCTATATTAACAGAATCTTGCAAATCTGAAAGTACAATTCTCCTGCTGTCACCTTGATAGCCCAATAACTTAGGAAGGGTCCCTCCTGAGTCTCTTGCACTGCCACTATTCAGCTGTGGACTATGCCCCTTTTTATCTGTTTACTAGACTGCATCTCTTCAGCCCAAACTCCCAAGGTTCTTCACACAGCCCATTACATCTGAATTAGCTCTTTAGAGCTTGTGGGTTTTAACTGAAAAATTCCTAATTTTAGTCCTATAATCGAATGATGGATGGATGGATGGACAGATGGACCAATGAATGGAATGAAGGCAGGAAGGCAGGCAAGCAGGCAGGCAGGCAGGCAGGAAGGAAGGAAGGAAGGAAAGAGAATATAAGTAAGAATATAAATATAAAGCTCTCTTATGTAGTTGGAACACATAGCTGAGAGCTAAGATGTTCTTAATAAAAACTGTACTGTGCTGAAAAAGGAAAAAGTTCCAAAAGCTTCAAAGAAGTAAGTACTGATTAACAGTATTTTATGGAGTGATAGCTTCATATTCCCTCCTGCCAACTGAGACATCAGGGAAAAACCATAATAGGTTCATCTACTACTTTCTATTAACATAAACTCTACCCAGAAAAATCAGTTAAATAACCATAATAATTTAAAATATATTTTCTCTTAAAATACACATCTAGGCATCTGCAGAAGCATTTTGTTACTTTCTGATCTGGAAACTTACTGAGAACTTGTGAAGCATAATTCCAATTTTCATTTAGGATGGAGAGAAGCAATTTGGTCTGGAATTAATTCACAAATCTCAAATTAATTACACCTTGCTAGCATGACATTTGTTGGTCTCATTAGTTTAACCTTTACTGGAATTGTAGACTCAGGATGTGATGGGCACACTGCTGGAGATCTCTTTAAAGTATGTGTTGTAACCTAAAGTCTGTTTCTGAAATTTGTATATCTTAGTTATGGAGTGGGAATTAGCATCTAGCCAATTTTGGCTAAACTCAAAAGATTAAGCAACTTGGACCTAATCCAACATTTTATCCTCAGTTGAACAACAGATTGTAAGATATACCAGGCTCTAGACTAAAATGATAAATTGAAAAAAATCCAGGAAGAAGCTAATGGCAAATCATGTACATATTGATGCTGAGAAAATAATGTACAATTGGTGCTGAGTATATCTTGAATTGTAAGGATTAAGCTTGTTCAAGTTATACTTAACCAAGTACTTTGAAAGAAAAGAACAAGAACCCCTACAGAGAGGTCAGAGACTTTAAATGCAGCATATTTTTGGGTTGAATCTCTGACATCATCTGGGCTAAGACAAATTGTTATAAAAGAATCCTTGAAGAAACTTGGTAATTCAGAATAAACAGTACTAAATTCAATAAATCAATCATCAGATTCAATACAAGGCAGTTTCTAATATTCCAGACCTTTTCCATTCAAGGTTAGGTTTTTGGCTTGGGATTTTCTGTATATAGCAGATTCCGTGCAAGCAAAATGAATTTTGATATCACCGTTACTAATTCTAGTACCTGGAGCAAGGCTTCCTCAGTCAGTAGTGATATTAAAAGTGGTGGGGTAGACAAAGCAAGGAATTTTACAACACTTGTAAACTTGACTGAATTTCCCACACAAAATGAGGCAAAGTAAACTACACAAATTGGGTTTGATACAGTACTATTATCAAGATGCTGGATCCTACCAAATTACCAAGTAATTTGATCCTTCAGTATCACACTTTGCTTTTACATTTTGTAATCACAATTCAAAAAAGTTGGATTAATAACATTTGACCCAAACATATAAGCTAGTTAATTATGAGAGGAAATTAATTTAAAAAAATGCCTGTCACAAATTTACTATTGCTGAAACTATTGTGTAAGTCATTATTAGTGGCACTTAGCATAAAACAAAGCCCCATATTTGAGAACACCTACATAACATATAATGAACAGAATCTCTTTGCTCTGGGTCCACCATAATTTTCATAAATTGTTACATAAATATTTTTGTACACCTTTTGCACCAAAATCCTTCAGCATTTCATTTCAGCAGGATTTATGGTTGAAGTAGAAGAGGAAACAAATTATTTGGAAACAAATCATTTACTATTTCTTATCCAATATTAATTTAAGATACTGAATTATGCCATGGTGACTTGGAGCTGGAAAATTCATCTAGATGATTTTCTTCATCCATTTTTAAATATCTGTAACAATGGCCTCTGGAATTAACTACATAATAATGAATGTTTTTACCCACAGATCTTTTTATATTAAATCCATTCTGTTTCTAGAAATAAAAGCCACTCTAGGAATAAAAATCTAATATGTTAGGAAAAGTTAGAGAAAATAAGGTTTAGGACTTGATTTCACAAATTGTACTGGCATCCTCAAAGATGTCATTTTTCTAAAAAAATATATATTCCAAATCTCTGAAGAGGTTGATTTAAAATATTTAAATAAGGATCCTGTTTAAGGAGGACCCAAGTCTCAGAGTGATAAAAGGTAAAGGTTTCCCCTTTCAGTTGTGGCTGATTCTAGGGGGTGGACACTAAGAAGTGCTGCTCATCTCCAATTCACAACTGAGGGAGCCAGCGCTTGTCCTAAGATGCTTCTGTGGTCATGTGGCTGGCATGACTATATGCCCAGGTGCATGGAACACTGTTACCTTCCCACCAATTAAAGCAGTACCTATTAATCTGCTTGAATTTTGCATGCTTTTGAACAGTTAGTTTGGCAGGAGCTGGGGTAAATAATGGGAGCTCACCCTTTTACGTATATAATAAATGCATCAGAAAGGAAGGAAAAAGTAAATACTTTACCAGATTGTTATGATGGCCTTCACACATTCAGTATAATTTCTTACTTTTTAAAAAATTCCTTCCCAAGTCTTCAACCATTAACACAAAGAATGGGCTTTTGATCTAAATATTTAACAATGAATCAGATCACACAATATTTATACTCTTCACAAGAATATATTCATTTGTTATGCTGTTACATGAATTATATTCACAACAAACCTGAGTAAGGTCAAAGAACTAGATACTGCATTTGTAAAGACATGATTTTTATTTAGCATATGCATTGGTCAGGTGTTTTGTTTACACAGTTACTTTGTAAACAAAATCTATTTGATGTATGTGTCAACAGATCGTGCAACCTTAGAAAATGGTTGTAATTCTGTACCTGGACTATGTGTATTATGTGGACACAAGGATTTATTTATTTATCTGTCTATCTTTGCATTTCCATGCTGCCAATCTCTGAAGACTCTTGGCAGCTTACAGGCATTAGACTTTTTATACAATTCTAAACCACTGCCCCACATCCAGGGCATTCTCCACAGCTCCTGCTCCACCCCCAAGACAGGCAAGTCCAGCGCTGACTTGCTGTTCCTGCCGTTACCAGCCGGCTTTCCCCCGAAGGGGTAGCCATTCATCTACTTGCATTTTTACGTGCTTTCAAACTGCTAGGTGGGCAGGAGCTGGAGGCGAGTGACAGGAGCTCACCCCGTCATGCGGTGCAATTGAACTCTTGAACCGCAAGAGGGCCGGCCATCTCTGGTTGACACTATTGGCATCATTGAGCCACTGCACCAATACACCTCCATAGCACAGATTGGCAAAAAGAATGAATTAAGGATTTAAGTTCTGTCTAATTCACACATACTCTCAATTATCACTCAAGATAAGCTCTACAAAAACCAATCGGAGTCAGTCACCAGGACTAAAATTTTAGTACTCCAAGCTTTCAGGCTTACACTAGAGCCCATCATCAGGGAACTTCTCTCTCTCCAATATACCTGTATTGAATTGCTCTACCCTTTCTATTTAAATATGCTCTACCCTTTCTATTTAAATAGTTGTAAATAAGTTGTTAACCGACTCCAATTGGGTTTTGCAACATTATCCTGGGACATGGTGTTTACTTTCATTCATAAGATAAGCTCTCTCCACTGGGATCTTAGTTAGGCACATGGAACAAGAATACCCCAGTCGAGGCACTACCAACTCAGACAAACAATTAAACAGTCTAATCAGTTAATGTCAAACTCTCCCACTGACAGGGCAAGCCACTTGTATATAGAGAGCATATCCCATTCCTTTCTACCACTGATGATGTTACTTACTGTAGTTGGGTAATGAAAATCTGCAAGAAAACAACCAAGCTCAGAGAGCAACAAGGACTGCCCAGAGCTGAATGTGCCTGCCCCATTTTCTACATTTCCTTTATGGATTTAACTGAACAGAACTATCCCATTTGTCAGTCAGTGTGAGTCCCCATGATCAAGCCTTGAAATAGAAGATCAGTAGCAGCTGTGCCTTGTTTGCCTCTCACTAGGGCAGAAAGGAAGAAAGCCTCTGGAGAGGAATACAGTAGCCTGTTTCAAAGTGGGTCTTATTCTTTTAGCTGCTCTACCAATACAGGTCCATTGATAAAATCTGCACTCACAATACAATCTTGGATTCCAAAGCACTGTATTAATTAATTTATTAATTTATTACACATATTTCTATGCCGCCAATTTCCGAAGACTCTTGGCAGCTTACATAGGTTAGATATCTATACAATT
>JANHZU010004656.1:67763-83479 GCA_032468055.1 Acrochordus granulatus
AGTCCAGATGCCTGTTTTTTAAACTTTGTTGAGATGCAATTACCCTGGACGAGTGAGAGTCTTCACAGACAAATATAAGTGAGCCACTTTCCACTGGAAATGTATGGATTAGGAGGAACACCATTGAAGAAGAGGAGGAGAAGACACAGCTTCTGTTCTTCACTAGGATGAATGGGGTTCCTCCAGAGGATAATCTGTGGTCAAGTTGGTGCCTTTTTTCCCAAGTCCTAAGTGAAAATGTTCACTATAAAAAATGCTGTATGCAATGTAGGCATTGTAAGTCTGGTGCAAATATTCCTTCCTTTTTGTAATTATGATCTGATGCCTTAAAAAGGAACTGTAACAGAAGCTCTTAAAACAAACATCTGAATTCTTCATCTGATATCATTCTCTTCCAAGTCTCCCTCTTAAAGGCAGAACTGGCATCCGTTTTATGCCTGCTTTCAAATTGAAAGCTTTAACTCTGCTGTTTATGTTGCCTGTTCTTTCCTCTAAGAAATGGATCAGCTGCATAAAAAGTGAATTACTGTTGGGCTGTGCACTCCCCGCACCCAAAGGGAAAAAAAGGAACACAGTAAGAGAAGGGTAGTGCACTGCTGATAATGTAAGTTAACTAATGTGCATCCTTTGCTTTATCTCCCAAAGTCAGATTCTCTTGTGGTGTCTTGTACAGATTAGCTGAAAATCACACTCAATAGGGAAGGTATTTTGCTGCTGGTGGCTACTAAAATTACATTTCAGCTTTGCTCTTTGTCATCATTTGATTTGGAGGAAGGACATCAACATTACTGAGCTTGGAACAGTTGGGCTGCAGGAGAGCAAATTGGGAATTTTCCACTTGAGGCATTGTTCAGCTACTAGTTACAAATCAATGCAAAGAAATCACAGTAATAAAAAAAAAAAATAAAAACATCTGATCGACCCACCCAGATTTGTATGGTGAACTGAAGCACTGACTGATTGCTATCCTTATGAACTCACCCAGCCCAGATCATTTACCCTTGCATCTATTCAGACCAGGCCACAGGACAGTGATGGTCCTCAAATAGTCACATTATTCTTCAGAGGCACAAAGAACCTCATAAAAAATTATCAGGTTGCAACAAAATACATTTGGAAAGCAACAAAGACTGATCTTTAATGAAGCTTCTTCTTGTGATAATATAATAAGTGTCCATGGAAATGATGGTGATGCCATATGTAATTTGCATTATTTGGGCAATGACATGACAATACATGACATCCCTTGCTGCTGTCATCCGCTCCTGACAGATGCCCTTGAGGCTTAAGGAAGCCTTGAATTACACATGGAAGCCTACTGGAAGCTGTTGCAACTCCTGAAGCAGAAGTATTACATGGTTTATTATGAAGTGCCCCAAACTGCCCAGGCCACTGCATTCTGAAATGGTTACAGCATCTGAATGCTCTTGAAACACAGCCCCATTTATAATAGAGCATTACAGTAAATCAATCTGGAGCAGACAAGGGCTTGACTTAAATATTCCCCAGTCCCCACCCCAATCCAGAAACAGGTACAATTGGCACAGAAAATAAAACTGTGCAAAAACCAGCACAAAGTCATGGCTGCTACCAGGAGGACCTCCAACTTGTATACCAGCTCTGTTTGGAGGAACCTATTCAGAGTTAATTAAGGAAAGTATCTGGATCTCAGGTTCTCAAAGCCTATAACCACTCCTTCTTGCCAGGACTGAGTTGAACCCTGTTCTCCCTCATCCAGGTCTTCACTATCTCTAGATTGGGAAAGAATCTCAACAATATCACTTGATTGGCTGAGATGTATAGTTGGGTATCATCAGCATAGTGATGATATTTTGTCCCATATTGATGGGTGACCAATAGGCTTCATATTAAACAGGAGTGGGGAGAGGGTAGAGTTCTGAGGGATCTTGCAAAGTAGGGCCCTTGGTTTCAGTCCCTCCTTCTCAGTCTACCCTAACTGGAACCAATCCCCAGAGAAAGGAAGAGAACAATTGATACATCATTCCTCCCACTTATAATCCTCTGAGCTGATCCAGAAGGATATTAGACTCATGGTATTGAAATACACTGTGTGATCAAGGAAGGCCAAAGTGGCTATATTATCCAGTTAGTTCCTAATTATTGTCCTAAGACTTGTCAGGAAGTGGGGCTTCCAGATACAGGGAAGACCACATTCTGAGAAAGATCAGATCTCATAACAAAGACACATTCCAGATGTATGCTTTGCAGAGAATCTGAAACAGAAGTCCATCTAAATCAAAACCAAGTTTCTGAAAAATCAGATGACTAACTAATGGACCCTCAAATATTAGTTAACCAGCTAGAATATTGCTGCATCTTTTCTTGCCTGAAGGTATATAAAATGGACAACCAAGAACTTCAGTTTTGGAGATAACCAACCCAAGAAAGGAGAAACAAGTATGGGAGAATTTTCTCTATTGTGCTTCACCTTCATTTTGGACTAGTTTTTCAAAGTATGGTGATATTAGTATGAATAACTTAGTGACTAGATTAAACCTTGTTCATGCTTCATACCATCTGACTCAGTTATGCTACATACAGTACATGCACACATACAAATGTAGCAATAGAACAGTACTGTATTATATTTGGGTGTTCATCTCATCTATGGAGTGCCTCAATATCTTTCTCTGTCAGTCCCATGGAGCCAATTTAGTCATTCTGCTTTGTGTGTGTGTGTGAAAGAGAATCAAATCAGCTATATGTAGTTGAAAAATTATTTCTGAATATTAAATATGCAATAGTACTAGAAAGAAATAAGACTTGTCAGAACATGGCCTATATCTGGCACTCTTTCCAAACTAAACCAGTTTCAGCAGCTGTTAATTCAAATATTCATTTATTTCTAAACTTAGTTCTGATTTTTTCTTCAAGAGATAGTTTTTGTTCTTTAACCAAGGCACTATAATAAAATGCATGACTTAGTTCTCTCTATTTTGCTCTTGATGCCACTAATAAGCATTCAGAAATGTACCTAATTAATTTCATGTAGCTTTTAGATTGCTCAGATTAAGTTGAAATGACTAACTAGATTAAAAGTGAAATTAAAACATGAGAAATAGAGGAACTCCCAAAATATATCCAAGTTGTGCTTCAAGTCAGCATGCTAAAACTATTCATTGGTCTGGCTTTTAAAAATCCAGTTGTTACCAAAGGTTAATGAAATAATTACATCAATTCTTTTTGGATACATCTGAATATTAGCCTTTTAGTGGTGTAGAAGACAGGCTTTCCATGATATTGATGCTGTGGAGAAATCTTCCTTTGAGAATACAGCTCTGATGAGACCAAATGTTTGGAGACGTCTGTTCTCTGTGATTAAAACATAAGGCAGATCAACTGGATTTTATTTCTGAGAGGTAAGCTCATGGAATTACTGAACTCCCTTCAAATTCTGGTTCTTTGCAATAGTTAGGATGAAGACAGTGCCATGGGCTGCCCTGCAAACGTCTGCTCTGGCCTTCCTGATGATGAAATGTGGGCAAAATACATCAGGAACTGCATTATGATGCAGTTGTCGATCAGGCAGAGATAAAAGACCTGATCCAGCTGGAATGGAGAGTTGGCATTGCCATTTTTTCTGCTCTTTGACTTATCTCTGAGGCCTCATAATGCACAATCCATTGTACATCTTGAATTATTTCTCCTAATCTGGTGTCACGCAGATGGCCATAAACCTGCTGGTTGCCTGTACTTCAATCTCAGCAGAAGAGAATAAATGGGAAAAATCTGCCACAACAAACACCCCGACATTAAGCTTCAGGTTTTTTTATTTATTTCTTAAATGTCTTTGCTGCACTTCTCACTACAAGTGACTCTGGGCAGCAAATGCATTTAATTTATTCCCTGACTATCTGTTGCTCTGCCCTTTATTCAAACATACTTTAAATTTCATTCGGGGCTAAGGAATATGACATTGAGTCTCATGCATGCAATTCACCAAATTAGAATATTTTGGAATATTTGCCCTGAAAGCCTTGTACCTGGTAAGGGAGAATTTTCCCTTTTTTTCTGGTCTGTAATCATGCAGTCGCATGTTATGAAGACAGCTACCTTTATTACACAGTAAAGATGAGGGCTGGGTGGTTAGGAGTGTATATCACCAGAGTGACAGATATTTAATTAAATATGTGGCAAGTGGTTTGAGGTAAAGATAATTAAAAATTTTGTGTAACAGATGCGCATAATTTGGCAGCCCTTTGAATATAGTCTCTGGCCTCCTATGCTTAAACATAGTGAGCGATTGCTAAAGCATCCCTTTTCCACTCTTCCTGGGGGAAGAATTCATTTTTTACTCCCATTTTTAAAATAGAAGGGAAATAATTATGTCAGGAAGGAATGTCTGAATAATACTGGTATAAATGTTGTTGGTAATATATGGCAATTGCAGACAGACTGCTGTTTTAAAGTGCAATCCATCAGTAGTCCTCCAGCCGACAGAAAACTACGCTGGCATAAATTAGACTAACCAAATGGTCCATCCCTCTTCTGCCTCAGTAATGAGGCAAGCAAGTGGCATTGTTCTTACTGTCTTAACATGGCCCAAATAAAGGAAAACACTCTGTGGATTCCCTGGCTTCATTTCCCTCCTACTCAGCTTCACCTGTCAATGAGAAACATGACCAATCCCATTGGTTAATGCGTGATGGAATGGGATTTGGGAATGTAGGTGCCAGCTCTTCAAGATGGATCAGACAAAAAGAAATGTGTGTAGGTCAGGACTACTTTTACTGAAACAGGTACAGGAAAGAGAATCTTGCAAGTCTGAATGTGTTTTCCTTCCCTCCCTTTATCTTCATGTGAACTATAAAGAGGCTTCTCTGAGATGTTTTCTCATGTTGCTTTCTTGATCCAGCCTCAGGCCCCTCTTAGCTGACCGTTGCCTTGGTCCTGGCTCTTCCCTGTTCCTCAAGGCAATTCCCTCTTCCTCTATAGCAGATGGCTTCTTCAAAGAATAGTGAGTTTAACCACTGTCAAATTGGCTGAACACCCACTCACTAGTGCAAAGATTTTCTTCTGATGTGTGCTCCCTCCCAATTTTGCTATGCTGCTCCACTGTTCATGCATCTTATCTGTTGGGTTAATTTGGGCATGGGTTTAGTGTTCTTCCAAAAGATTGCTAGACCTGTTTTCA
Organism: Acrochordus granulatus; assembly: GCA_032468055.1. Classification (NCBI taxonomy): domain Eukaryota; kingdom Metazoa; phylum Chordata; class Lepidosauria; order Squamata; family Acrochordidae; genus Acrochordus; species Acrochordus granulatus. The sequence goes on from JANHZU010004656.1 coordinate 72,919, forward strand.
AAAATAATCTGACTGTGGGTAGCTATGGGTTGCAAGAGGTGTTTCTTTCTCTGCACCATATAACTTTCTTCTGTCTTTGGGCTAACAGGCATGAAGTAGGAGTGTGGGGTGAAGCACTAGGAAGTGATTGATATTATTTATTTGTCATATTTAAAAACCACCAATCTCTGTCCTAGAGACTCTGGGTGATATGCAATAAAAAATAAAAGCATAAAACAATGTGTAAAATTTTAAAAAGGCAAAAAAATGCTAATTATTAAGAGGTGGGGAAGGGATTACAAGTTCCCAACCAGCCCCATGGCTGCATGTTCATCTGTGCACCCCAAGCAAGGTCACAGAGCCATGTTTTTATGCCTTTTTAGAAGGCCAAAAGAGTGGGGGCTCACCTCCAGGGGGGAGTTTTCATAGGATGAAGGCAACAACGAGAAGGTTGTCTTCCTGCACCCCACCAGTCAGAATTCTTTGGATGACAGGATCCACAACACACTTTCCCTGCCTAAGCAACTGCGACAGGGTGATGTAATGGGATGAATATGGATAATGAGCCACCCCCATTTTCAACTAGCCTTGTAAGGAAATGGTTATGGTAATAGCAAATGACCATTGCTAGCAGTATCCAGAGGTATCCCACGAAATAGAGAGCATGGTGTCACTCCTTCTCCAAAAATAATAAAAACAGGAAAAACTGCAGCCACGTAATACCTCTTGTTAGCAGAAGCAACAAAAAATCTGTAATGCTTTCATTGTGACAAAATCAGCAGGTCACAGTTGGAAGAACCTGGTTTTCTACTTTCTGTGCTTTCAAGAGAGCACTAGTTCCATTTTTAAGAACAGGTCAAGCATTCTTTCAAACAGTGTTTGCAAAGACCCCTCACAAGAAGTTCAGAAAGGGTTGGTCAGGTGTTATGTCAAGTATCTCTGCAGATCGGACTGTGAGAATTACAGAAGAACAGCTGCAGCCTAGACAAAGATCTGACAAGAGAAATCTGATCCAAAGCAGGAAGAGGGTGGAGAAAGCATCTCAGAAGGGATCCTCCCTAATTCTTGGAAGAATTTTAAGGAGGGAGGGATGCTTTCAGATTTGCAAAGCTCTGTTACTGTAACCTTACAATAAAGGTAGTATTAGTATTCATGGTTTGGGTTGCCTAATCTGGATTACCTTGAAGGGCTGATAGCAGAAGCTAGATGTCTCAAGATACAAGACATAGAGAATAGTGCCTAGTGACCAGAAGCAAGAGAACATACTCACAGTAACTTCAACTACTCAATAGGAGCTGAGCAGATCCCTCCTTCTATTTCATCAACCACATTCCTGATCCAGGATGCTGCACTGCATCCTTTCAAAATGTCTGGAGGTCGAGTCATGGCAACTGGACTTCTTTTCTTTTTTGGTTCAAGACATTTCACTGCTTATCCAAGCTTCTGATCGACCCACCCAGAGCGAAATGTCTCGAACCAAAAAGAAAAGAAGTCATGAATGTTTTTAAATATGACAAATAAATAATATCAAGAAAAGTTGCCATGACTCAACCTCCAGACAATTCTACCTGGATGACTGAGAATCTTCATCAACCCATTCAAAGTGTGTGTGAGAGAAAAAGAGAAGCACTGTTTTTAAAAAGAGAACAGCTAAAGACAACTTTTAGCTGTCTCAAATGTGAGCAGTGGGTAAGGTCAAAGCTATGGACTGAGGTCTGTGGCATGGAAGAATGGTTACTGTGACATGTTTGTACTACAGTAAGGAGGATATGCAGAAAACTATAGAATCTGGGATGTTTCAAATAATCTGCAAATATATATGCAAATATATAATCACTTTAATCGAAATTATTCCATTTTGGGGGGTTGTTGGTGCCATTGCTGGTTTAAGAAAAAGACCAATTATATTGCATATATGCACCAGGAAAAGAGGGGCATGTATAGGCAGAATAAATGGCCAAGCTTCTTGTGACTTTTGCAGTGGTTCATTGAAAGACAATCACTTGTCATTGCACCTAAGTCTAGCCAGAACTTGGTTCAAAGGTTAATATTTTAGTCTCTGTGTTTTGTTTCATGGAATGAGTTTGAGGTTAAATTGGTTTGAGGTTCAAATTCATATTGTGATAGATTCTAATTCAGCAACATTCTTTGCCATTCTCAGGAAAGGTTTTGAGGTCTTAACAGAGGTGCTAGAGTCCACAGTTTGTTTTCTGTGATATGTTAGCTAAAGGAACACCATTTTTGCAACTTAGATTTTTAAACTTCACAAGTGCTCTTTTCAAATTGCGTTTTTCACCCTTAGAACTATTTCCAAGCACATAGTTCACCAACTGGAATAGCCTAATGAAGAATCTCCATATGTGAAAAGGATGTTCTTTTTCAGATCTTGATGGCAAATATAATAATTATTATAATATACTTCCATGCTTTTAGCTAATCTATTACTGATGAACACACTCCCTTTGATTTAAATTATTTCTGTTTTGGGAGAAGATACCATGATCTTGAGATAAATTATAAGCAGATTATTTTACAGACAAGGTGATTTAATGTCCAATGTCATGGAATGGATGGCTATGTAAATCTTAGAAATAAAGAAATAAAATGATGGTGATGTGTACCTTGCCTAGAGTGAAGTGCAGTGGCACGAGTGGTAAGATGCGTGGCTTGTCGGCTGGAAGGTCAGCAGCCCAAGTTCGAGACCCAGCACTGCCGTGCAACAGGGTGAGCTCTTGCTGTCCCGCCTCAGCTCCTGCCAACCGAGCAGTTCAAAAGATGCAAATGCAAGTAGATAAATAGGTACCACCTACTCCAGCGGAAAAGGTAACAGTGTTCCTTGTGCCTTTAGCATCTCGTCATGCCGGCCACATGACCTGGCTCTTCGGCTTGGAAACAGAAATGAGCACCGCACCGTAGAGTCAGTCACAACTGGCAGGGAAACCTTTACTTTTTATCCTGTCTTGAGTAATTTACACATGATGTACACATGTGGTCACTCAATCAACAAATCCATTGTATAGGGGAAATTCTTGTTAATTTTGTTTCTTACTCTATAGCCATAGGTCTTTAAATTGTGCTATGTCAACCATTAGTCATGATAGCTTGCATAACATGAAACAATTCTTTTTGTCCTGAGCAACTGTGAGTCCTTTTCCCATTAATTTAACTGGATGTTATGGCTTAGTCTTCCTCCTCAGCCTGCCATGGTTTTCTCAGAAGGGTAAAATGTGCAGCATGAAAAGCTATGTGAGGTTCCCAAAGATTCCCAAAGGAAGGATAGAATATAAATTATTATGAGGTAGTGAGACCAAAGATCTTTGTGCTGATTGATTTATCATCATTGTCCACATTCTGCATTACTCTAACTCTACTAGATCAAAAAATATTGATATTTTCTCATAAACTGAGATACTTTTCAAAAGGATATGCTAGTCTATATTTTCCAATTTTCAGTTAATACTACTTGATTTCTAGTGGAGTATTTATGCATACATGCTATTCATAATAATGTCCCTTAGAGCAGAAGGCAACATCTTCTTTTTTTATTACTATGTGGAAACAAAACACGCCCATTATTTTTAAAAATAAATATTATTACATAATTAATATTAAAATTAAATAAATTTAAAACAATAAAAATGAATTGACCAATTAAGTCATCCTCTCTTTCAGATGTAAGAGCAGCAGACAATTTTTATAGATGGATTTTTCATTTTGTATTCATCTACTCTTTTTCATCTGTTAAGTATGTCTATTGAATTTTTGTTATTTGCGACATAAGATTGATTTTAAAAACTGGAGGAGAATCCTTTCAAGAATTTTCTTTGGGTGTAATGGTCACCTTTTACACTGTTTAAATTTAATGCTTTCTGAATTGTGCATGTCATAAATTAAAGAGAATTCTATGCTTCATGGCAAATCAAAGGAAAAAGAAATGTGACCAAAAGGGTAACATAAAAGGATAACATAATTCATGTGAATTACAGAATTGAGCAGTTGTTGTTTTTTTTCTGGTGTGAGAGAGATGACTTGAACATATCCTGTTACAAACCAAAAACTCATCTGGCCTTTTATCCTAGCTTCTGCTCATTGGATTCAAGTCACCTGCCCTCCCTGCAGGTACCTTTGATTGATTCCTGTAATATCATAAAAGCTGATGTTTCTGAAACAATTCAGAAAGCATGTAACACAATACAGTGTTTAGTTTCTATCACAAATATATGCTAAACGAAAAGGAATTTGAGATCTGGACTTTGCTCATATTTTTCAAAGATCGACAATGAACTTTTCATAAAAGAAGAGCCCAGAAATCTTTAAAACCCCCTTTTCTCCTTCCAGTAGATAGCATTATGTGAAGGAAGGCTTCCTCCTTTTATGAACTCTAGAATCAGTGATATGCTTGGCAACTTTGGCAACTTTAAGATGTGTGGACTTCAGCTCTCAGTATTTCCTAGTGAGCATGTCCATACAGCTTAAAGTTGTCAAGGTTGCGAAACCTGAGCTAAAGCCCTCAAGACTCATAAGCCTATTAAAAACCCCTAATTCACTAGAGTGCTCAATCAGTAGGTTGAATGGATGGATTTAGAACTTGTGTTGAAAAAAACAAGAAGCAAATACAGATGTTCCCCTTTTCTGTTTTACATCTAGGAAGGAAGGAAGGAAGGAAGGAAGGAAGGAAGGAAGGAAGGAAGAATAACAATAAAAATAAACTATTTTTTGACTCAATATTTTCATACATTTCCTAACATGCAATATTTGTGGGCATTATGGCACTCTCAAAGCCAGACTGTAAGTGGTTATATTTATACCTAGCTATATGATGTGTTGTATGCATAAGAACTAATCATGCTTAGATTGGGTTAAACTTCTGTTGTCAGTGTACTTAGTCTTGTCATTGCTGTGATTTCTCCCAGGTTTTCACCTTCCACTATTGAACAAAGTTCATTTTTGCTGCTGTGAGCACATATCTCATTAAGCTATTATGTTTCTTGTTTTTTTCTGAGATTATAACTAGTAGGAAAAGTTGTGGTTTCATTTCAAATTTGAATTTCAAGATTTTTGGTATTATGTATGTCTTTTCCAGTACTTTTAAGTTCTTTCACGTGTCTACCACATATGAGAAAATGTTCCTCTTCCATGGCATTTCCAACAGTTATTACTGGATAGTTTATCTTGGATATTATTGATGCATACCATCTATAAAACATTTTCTACCAATTTTCCATTACATTTACAAAACTATAATTTTATTTAGCTTATAACTCTTCCCATTACAACCATTTTGTTAAGATTTTGCATTCATTTTGTAATACTATTTTTTATTTGTTCTGTCTATCATATCTAAATAAGAGTTTGTACATGCACCATCATTGGAGGGTGTTGACTTTGTACACATGTTCCAAATTCTTTTTTGTAGTGCCTTTCTCTCCTTCCTTCTTGAGATCCGATTTTATCCTTCTAGCTATTTGTAAATACAACCACCATTAATCATTAAGTAGTTCTTGCTGTGTAAGTAATTATATTTTTCTTGCTGTAATTATCTCAACACGAAAAGCATTTGAGGAAGAAGTTAGGAGTGAAATTGTTGGACTTAGTATTCCCTTTTTAAGCTTCTCATATTTTTATCAATTTTTTTTCTGATAATAAGTCCTTCTAAGTGTTTTTATCCTCCTTTGTATTTCTATAAATAAGTACTGTATTTCTGAAGTACCCCCTCCAAAATTGCCATTCTACTGTTCAAGGAATTTATCCACCTATATATGTCTGAGTTCAGCCAAAAACACCCAAAGTGATAAATACCTGCACTTGATCCAGTGAACAGGTTTGGATAATACAATGATAAATAATATGCTGGACAACCACTTTATAAACAAGTTCAAAGTTCTGTTCACATTACACTGTAATCCAGGTCAATATGGACTACTTAAGCCCTTGTTTAATGAGGAGCGGACATTTTGTCTTGATGTTCTTCTTTCCTGTTTACTCATGAGTTGCTTCAGCTTTTCAGCATCATCCATCATTTGACCTAATCCAATCTTTGCCTTGGTTGCTGCTGAAGTAGGTGCAGACTGACAAAAATTAGGAAATTAATAAGACAGTGAAAATGAAAAAGAGGAAATTGCTCTTCTTTTCGTACCTCTTCCTTGCAGAAAAATCAAAAGAAGATTTAATAAAAGACAAAAAATAAAAAGGACATTTAATAACATAATTTTAAAATATCCTCTCAACATTTCTTTCTCCTTTTTACCATAATTGGTAGATTTATTTATGTAAGAAATATTATATTATATTTTAATATGTAGCCAATTTGGTCTAGTGATTAAAGCAGCAGGCTAGAAACCAGGAATTTGTGAGTTCTAGTCCCACCTTAGCCATGAAAGCCAGCTGGGTGATTTTGGGCCAGTCACTCCCTCTCAGCCCAACCCGGGGAAATTAGGAGGAAGGCATATTAGATATGTTCGCCACCTTGAGATATTTATAAAAATAATAAAGGTGGAATATAAATAAATAAGATTCATTTATTTATTTAGGTGCCTTCAAGTCAGTGTTGACTCTTGATGACTGCCTGGACTAATCCCTGCAGTTTTCTTGGCAACCTTTCAGGAGTGGTTTGCCATTGCCTCCTACTTAGAATTGACAGAGAGTGACTGGCCCAAGGTCACCCAGCTGGCTTTCATGGTTAAGTGGGACTACAGCTTATGGTCTCCTGGTTTTTAACTTGGCACCTTAACCACTACACCAGCCTAGAATTCTGGGAGTTGTAGTCCACACATCAAAAGTTGCCAAGGTTGAGAAACATTGAAGTAAAGCTTTCAAGCAGGAATAGAGACTCATTAGCCTATTAAAGACCTCTAATGCCTAAGAGTCATTAATCAGTGGAGGGAGTGGATGGATTTGGAACTTGTAATGAACAGACAAGAACTGTGGGAGAAGGATGAGCTGAGCCAGCGGGTGTGTGAAATGGGGAATAGCTACTAGTCTTAAAGGTAGTGAGCCCAGCTCCTCCTGAGGGCCCTTGAATCTTATTTCAAAGCTGCAGGTGTTCAACAGTCAGTGGGCAGATTTTCGATTCATGTCAGGCCAGAGAGACAAGGCTCAGACAGTGAGATTCAGGCTAACACACGTATTGGTCTTGCATATTTATAAAAATCTGCCCAACTGACCATTGAGCTAACTCTCTTTCATATGTATATTTCCTCTGTTCCCTCTGAGATGTTAAGCCAAGGGCTGCTGGTCATGTTAATATCACTTACCCCAAAGACTACTAAACTCCAACATTTTGTTAAGTGACCAAAAATGGAGAAGGCAGAGGGAAGTGATATGAGGCAAACATGTCTGTGAAGACTCTCACTCGTCTAGGGTAATTGCATTGCAACAAAAGTTTAAAAAATCTAATCCAGATGCCTGCTTTTTTAAACTTTTGTTGCGATATGAGGCAAAGATTTCAAAAAACTTTGTGGGAGCTTGTTTTGTTGATGCTTAATAGAGTATTGTATTAGAAAAATATCCTACATCTTATTATATATACCACTTCTGTTCTCAATGAATTAATAGATAATAGAGACCAATATATTCTTTGCCACAACCCATACGGTACATTCTTAGTTGAACAAGAATGTCAATCTACATTTAATGTCAAGTGATAATTGACTCAGTTACTATTCTTAATGAGTTTTGTAACACCTATTCATATAATTTTAACAGCATGACCAGTTTGTGTTATTTATTTTCCTTTTTTAATTCTTTTTGTACTCATATTGTATAGACATGTTCTGTATTTTTTGCAGTAATATTCATATATAATTAAACAATTCATATGTTAAACAAATCCTGAAGTTATAATTGGAAAGAGACTATATATTCCAGGAAGTGTATTATAACTAAACAGTTGCAGAGTTCTGTAAGATGATGCCTTTGGAATGGATTTATCTTTTTTTTTCAAGCTCAGTATTGTTTTCCAAAGTGATGACTTTGCTCAAGCTGAGTGTATATAAGAATTGAAACAAAAGATCTGTGTAGATGTTCTGGAAGTATTTTCTATCTCAGAAGGTTCAACAAATTGTTTATAAAGTTAGGGCATTGTTTTTGAATCTTATTATTCTGCAACCAACTAAATATTTAAAAGAGAGAAAATATATGGAGTCCTCAATTTATGACTGGTCACTTACTGGCCATTTAAAGTTTTGATGCACTCGAAAAAAGTGACTTACAACCTCTGCTTAAAGTTATGACTGCCGCATCATCCCTGTGGTCACATGATTGCATTTTGGGAGCATGGCAACTGGCTTGCATTTACAACTGGTTGAAGCATCCCATAGTCTCATGGTTGCATTTTGCACATTTTGTGCCACTTTCCAGCAAAAAAGACTCATTGGGTAAGCTGGATTTGGACTTACAAATATGTGATTCACTTAATAACCATATGATGCACTTAACAATCGCAGTGCTCACTTTACTGACCATCATAAAAAGAATCATAAAATTGAGTCCAATCACATGACTCGACTTGCAACTGCAACGATTTATGACCAAAATTCCAGGCTCAACTACTGTTGTAAGTTAAGGACTACCTATAAATGTAAGAGAAACACGTATGTGACATACTATCTCTTGAGACAGGGTGACATTTAAAAAATCTTTTTTTTTGGTAGACCGTTAATGTTCCATTCATGCGTAGTTTTAGCTGAATTTGAGTCATAGTTTATTAAGAATAGTTTTTCTAAAATGACATATAAAATGCTGAAACCTGCAGCTATGATATTAAAAAGAAGGAAAGTGGGACATAAGAGGCATGAGTCTGTTGCTCACATTAAAATTCACTAAATGTGTGTGCCAAGAACAAGCCTTTGCCTTGTAGCCTTTTGTCAGAATTTGCTATTCAAGTAACCTTTGTGCGCTTCACATCTGCAGATGCTGAATGCATGAAAAAGGCTACCAAAAAAACCCTGTTGTCATATCTAACCTAGGATTATTTTTACAAATAAGATTCAGGAAATTGCATTCCATAAAGCCCTCCTATCCTTCTAACACCTGGTAGATGCCTTCAAGTCAGTGTTGACTTGAAGGAACCAGAACACCACTCGGCCACTTATTCTTCCTAAATAAAGTCTGAGAGCAGTAGGTTCTTAAGAACTTCCAACTAGCTTTTATTTTTCTCTGAAGCCTGCCAAATGTTCTGGGCCTGATTTTTTTCATTCCAAGTGCTCTTAAAAGTGCAATTGTACCTTTCACCTGAAATGTTCTCCTTACATGACTAACACTCCTATCAGTTTAATATCCTATTAAACCCTTTTTCTTCCTTCATCTCGAAGGAATGATGGTAAGAGAGATGAGAAAAAGCGCCGTACCCAAAGATGCTGGCCTATTGTGTGCTTTGTTTTGAAACTCACATCCTCCAGCATCAATGAACTCCTGTGTGCAGCTGGACATCCATTTGGCGTAGAAAAAAGCTTTCAGAAGGAAAAGTTAAACCTGATTCTATAATAATTTAGCAGCCACTCCTTTGATCAATAAACTTTTTGTTGTTCTTTGCCAGTTTTTTCCAATCCGATACTCTCTGATGCCCTAAGTTTTAAACTAGCATTCCCAGCCTTCATGTTCATTGGTCACATTAGGAGTTCTGAAAATGGGATTCCAACATATGTCGTGATCCAAGGTCAGAGAAAGATGAAAGTAGATGTAATCAGAGCTCAGTCGTGGCAGTTAATTAGAATTGTGGCCTCCCGAAGCAGCAAGTATCTGGTATCGACAAAAAACAAGGAATGAATTATTCCAGAAGTTGTCCAGGAATGAGCAGTTGTGAGCTACAGCTCTCTGATTTCAGCACCTCTAAAATTCTCAGGTTTGGTCATCCAATACAATTTAATTAGATAAAATTAGAACAGAATTTGATTTTGAGGTCTATGGGGCAAGGACCTCTTCTGAGTTATAAGTTATAACAGCAATGCAGCAGTGTACATAATAGCATACAAATGAAATTAAAGCTTGATTATGCATAAGTCATATTAAGCGGTGTTCCTTCTTGTAGGTTTTATTATTTTTAGGAAAGAGATTCTTATATCTGGGATTGTCTTTAAACAATTTCTTTTCTTGGTGCTCAGATAATAAAAAAATGCAAAACAGGATTAAATCTTTGACTTGTTACAACAACAATTTGTTTATTTATAAAATTTATTTGCCACCCAACTCATTATAGGACTCTGGGCAGCTCAGAGTCTATTGTGGGCAGCTCACAATAGATTAACAATAAAAATCAATACAACAAAAATGCAACAATGTGAAAATGCAAACAAAATGACAAAATCAAACAAAAATAAAATTTGAAAAATAAAAGAACAAGATGAAAAAATAAGACGAGGAAGCAGAAAGAGGTGAAGCCTTCAGTCCAAAAGCTATCTTATTGATGACACACAGCCGTCTGGTCCCCAAATTAATTTGCAGAACCATGTTTTTAGTTTTTTCCTGAAGGCCAGAAGGGTGGAAGCTAATTGCTTATCAGTTCCACTCAGTCTATAAGTAAGAAGTTGAAGCATCTCAAATTTATCTTGGCCATTAAAGTGGAGCCACTGTATTGCTGATGAAA
>JANHZU010004657.1:4431-15141 GCA_032468055.1 Acrochordus granulatus
TTCTTGCCATCTCTTCTTCATCTCTTCAGCTTCTGTTAGGTCCCTACCATTTTTGTCCTTTATCATGCTCATCTTTGTATGAAACCTTTCCCGGATGTCTCTAATTTTCTTGAAGAGCTCTCTAGTCTTTCCCAGTCTATTGTTTTCTTCTATTTTTTTGCACTGTTCATTTAAGAAGTCCTTTTTATCTCTCCTTGTTATTCTCTGGAAATCTGCATTCAGTTGGGCGTATCTTTCCCTTTCTCTCCAGCCTTTTGCCTTCCTTCTTTCCTCAGCCATTTCTCAAGCCTCATCAGACAGCCATTTTGCTTTCTTGCATTTCTGTTTCTTTGGGATGGTTTTAGTAACTACCTCTTGTACAATGTTATGCACCTCTGTACATAGTTCTTCAGGTACTCTGTCTACCAGATCTAATCCCTTAAATCTATTCCTCACCTCCATTGTATATTCATAAGAGATAGTACTGAAGTCATACCTGAAATGGCATTGTGGTTTTCCCTATATTCTTTAATTTCTGCCTAAATTTGGCAATAAGAAGCTCATGATCTGAGCCACAGTCAGCTCCAGGTCTTGTTTTTACTGACTGTATAAAGCATCTCCATCTTTGGTGGCAAAGAATATAATAAATCTGATTTCACTGTTGACCTGGTGATCAATATTGACCTTTGGTGATGTCCATGTGTAGAGTCGTCTCTTGGGTTGTTGGAAAAGTGTGTTTATTATGATCAGCTTGTTCTCTTGTCAAAATTCTCTTAACCTTTGCCCTGCTTCATTTTGTGCTCCAAGGCCAAACTTGCCTGTTACTCCAGTTAACATTTGACTTCCTACTTTAGCATTCCAATCCCCTTTGATGAAAAGGATATATTTTTTTGTTGTGAGTTCTTGAAGTCTTCATAGAACTGGTTGACTTCAGCCTCTTTGGAATCAGTGGCTGGGGCATAGACTTGGAGTACTGTGATGTTGAATGGTTTGCCTTGGATCTAAATCAAGATCATTCTATAATTTTGGAGATTGTATTGCTTTTCCCAATCTTTTATTGACTATGTATTTATTAATCATATTTCTATGCTGTCAATTTCTGGAGACACTTGGTGGCTTATATAGGTTAGGGATTATACATTTTTCTTTATTTTACCCTGCCCCCCTCAGCTGGCTGGTGATGTTCATATCTGGGGCATCCTCCAAGACTCCTTGCTCCACTCCCAGGATGGGCGAGTTTTTCATGCCGATTTCGCTGTTCCGTCGCGCCGACTCGCTGTTCTGTCAATTTGCTGGCCAGCAATTTTTCCGATACCCTGAAGGAGGTCCCCATTAATTTACTTGCATTTTCACATGCTTTTGAACTGCTAGGTGGGCAGAAGCTGGAGGCAAAGTAAAGGGATTTGTGGAGCTTGCAGATCATGCGGAGCTTGCAGATCAAACCTGCCAGAGTCCTGGCAGAGTTTTTTAGTTCACTGATTCCCAAAATGTCAATGTTCAATCTTGCCATCACATGTTTGATCCCATCCAGCTTACTTTGATTCATCGACCGTACATTCCAGGTTCCTATGCAATATTGTTCTTTACAGCACTGAACTCCTCTTTCACCTCCAGCCAAATCCACAACTGAACTTCCTTTTGGCTTTGGCCCAGCCACTTCACTCTTTCTTGGATCTATTTCTAATTCCTTCTGATGTAAGAGGTTCCTCTTCTGGTGTCCTATCTTTTAGCCTTTTGTTGCTGTCCAAGGGGTTTTCTTGGCAGGAATACTAGAGTGGGTTGCCATTACCTTCTCCAGTGGAGTCCTGTAGCCCTTTTTTCACTAGATATCCAAGGACCCCAACAACATCTAGTGTGGTCCTTGTTAACCCAGGCAACGACTGAGCTGGTATGGATTTCTGTAAATTACTTCTCATATTTTTATGGAAGAGAGACACTCTTTGTCTGGCTCCTCTGTCCAGCATGGTTGAAGCTTTGGCATAGTTCTCATTTTTTTCAGAGCACACATATAATTTGACAAGGTGGTGCCTCACTGGGCGGTTAAGCAAGGACTACCTATAGTTAAATAGGGGGTTACTGGACCAGATTGCAGTGTACCTTTCCATGATTTTTAGACTAATATTGGAAGTATTTGTTGACCTCCATGAAAGTCTCAACACAATAAAATCTTTTTGTGCATCGCATCAACACTGCTTAATCTGGGATTGTTAATAATCAGCTTAATGGGATGATATATTCAACCGTATTCAAATGTATTAAAGTATTCTGTTCCCAAAAATGGCAAAAGATATATTGCAAATTTTATTTTATATTTTAGAGGTTTTTATTCTACCTTTATAATTTTTATAAATAAGTCAAAGTGGCAAACATACATAATTCTCTGTCAACTGAAAACAGTCCTCCTACTGTTTTCCCCTCAACAACCTTGTGAGGTGACTTGGGCTGACAAAGAGTGACTGGCCCAAAGTCACTCAGCTGGCTTACACACCTAAGACAGGACTAGAACTCACAGTTTCTTGGTTTCCAGCCTGGTGCCTTAACCTTAACATAATAACTTAAGAGTTATAATTTGACAACCTCAAAGAAGCAAGAAGCAGCACCTGGCTACCTAGAGAGATGTCCAAGAAACAAGGGGGTTGCAGACAAAGTGGCAGTTGAAAGAAACATTCTGGAAGATAGCAGTACCAATCTGCTTTTCACTGCTGCCAAGAAAACTACATAGATATTCTAGTCACTAGAAGTTAAGTTCAACTTGAAAGAATTTTAAATTTCATCAAGAATAATGATATAAAATTTATTCAAGGTAAATACATATCTACATACGGTTCCTGCTTTCTGCTAGACGAGCTCACGTGTCTCTTGAAATATGATATCCACGAGCTGATATTATTTATGGGACATCAGGTGATAGTTATGGACAATTGTTTTATTCCATAGCTTAAGCATCAATTTTGGTTATTTCAAGTTAGAAGTAAGATTTATGAGGCTAAAATGAGGTGGCACCTGGAGTTACTTATTTAGAGAAAATCAGTACATTATTTTCATGTTCTGGAAATTCATTTTTTAAAAATCATCAAATATTTTCAGGAGGTGACTTAAAAAAAACCTTTTGCAGTTTTTAAAGCAACGTTAAAAAGTTGCATTAAAGAAAATCTGATTCTTCTTTTAAATTATTTAGCACTGATTTAAAATGGATATTATTTATTTATGTATTTATTTTACTTATTTGCAAGTTGCTTTAAAGTGTCAGTGGCTCAAGTGGCTTCAATATAAATTCAAAACTAAAAATAAGTACAACTATCACAATGGCTATTATGACAACTAAGAAGCATTTCTAATTAATGAAACAGAGAGCAAGCATATATTCCTTCTATTTAAGTAGCTATTATTGCCAGTGAGTGAACTGTAGTCTTAAAACAAGGTGAGGTCAAGAGGCTTATTTATCTAACACACTGAATTCTATACTTGTCTTAAAGGGAAAAGTGATTTTTTTTTCCACACTCAGGGTATTAGTCATGGTTTGTGATTCATGGGAAAAATGTAGGAAGTCTCAAAATTGTGTCTCTATTATTTCATTTTCCATTTGAATTCGAAAGTGCAATTCCTATTATTCTTTTGTAAGTTGGCCTAGAAGGGTATCAAGAGTCTTCACCTTACAACACCTGCAGTTAGTTATATTCAAAAGGCATAACATTTTTCCAAGGAGATTCTGAACTCCTTGGTTATTGTCTCAGGAAGGATAAAGATCTAGCTTCTTTTACCTGACTGGCAGAAACATTCCTTCACCAAAAGGACTCTAAACATTGTTTTAGAAGTAATGAGTCCTGCTGATTTCATCCTTCAAGACAAGGCAGTCCCACAGGGAAACATGGATTGGAATAAAACAGAGAGGTTTGGCTCATAATGAGCTTCCTATCCACAGAAGCTAGGGAGCTTTTATACTATTCCTTTTATTTCCTGCTATTTCAGTAAAGGACCCCAAAGCTGTGTGCAACCCTCTCGGCCCTGAAGCACACAAGAAACTTGGCAGAAACATATACTTCAAAAATAATAAGAGATCATTCCCCAAACTAAAAGCATAATAATAACTTCAACATAAGAAAAAAGTAGTTAAATATCCGAGGCTGTTTTGCCAACATGGATGACAGTGGGATGTAGCCAAAGAAGGGGAGCTGCCAGAATCAAGCCAGAATAAAAGACTGTAGGAAGGAGGAAGGCAGAACACTAATACCTGAGACAAATAATAAAAACTCTGTTGGCAAATTTCATTCCTAACGTGTGGAAACTCTACTCCCTTATAATCAGCCTTGAATACTCCATCAAATTCATTTGTTCAGATTATGTATTGATCTACCTGGCAGGTATTCCACTCCCCCTTCATACCATTCTCTCTTAATTCAAGTTAACTAGAATCCAATCTTTCACAAATAATAAAGCAAGACAAGACAAATCAAATCAAATAAAAAACAGATGATTGTAAGGAAACCATATTTACCAACTTTCCCTGTAGCAGTACAGTTATGAAGCAATTAATTATGAATACTTAAATTAATGACTGAAGTGACTTGTTGGCTGTAAGGTCTGAGCTCCACATAATAAGGGAGATACCACACGGCATCTTTAATTATGTTGGAGAAATAGAGCTGAGCATGGGATTGTGTTTAGATGGTTATTTCACTTTCTTGACAGTTACCAGAAGGTAGTGTATGATCAAGCTCTTTAGAGAAACTAAAGATTATGGGTCCAGAGAAATTGACCTTCTATGAATATAGAATCAGCAGCAGAACATCACCACTGAACGAAGACAGGAGAAATGTGTATGTTCTTTCAGAAAATATAAAATAGTTTAAGAAAAATCATTGTAGAACTGGGTAAGTTTATACCTTCAATTTCTACAAACCAAATGAGCTATATAGTTCTGTATCATGTCCTGGTGGGAAAAAAACCACTCCACTGAGATGAGAAGCAGAGCAATGGAGTTCTGAAACTTAGTTTTCTTTATGACAATATCTATACAGGGATCGCTGGGCCCCAGCCAAATTGAACTGAGGGCTCCAAGCTTAGGTCAGTGAAGATTATATGGAAACAGGGAGAAGATGTGCTAATCTATGATGTTCAATTAATTACATGCTATAGCCTCCAGTCTTACATCATTAATGAAACAAATACTTGGATCAAACTTTCCGGCTGATGCTTGGTTTTGTTTTCCTGGTATGTCCCACTGAGCAGGGAAGCTGGACCTTCTGTTTGTTCCTGACTGAACATTTAGTTTCTTGGTGCTTGGCAGTTTTGGTCACCTAAATTCTGATTTACTTCTTTGCCTCAGGATCAACAGTGTTTATCTGCAGCTTCAGAAAGCATTCTGCATTCCTTGCTTGTTACTTGCGTTACCTGGGTGAATATTCTATATATCTATGAGAAATGAGATTATTGATTTCTTGTTTTCTTTGCATGCTAGCTGGAAATAAAATCCAAACTTTTAAACCCCAAATCAGAAGATATGTTTTGCATGCAGAAGATGGGAATTAGTTTCTCCAATGCATTCTAGAAAAATTTCTGCCTAAAAACAGCAGCTTCTTGTGTCCTTAGCTTTGAACTGGATCTGCACTGATTCCTTATTCATATGAAAAGATGAGGGTGATGAAAAGGGTTGCCAAGATTATCAGCTGGACTCACAGGGTGTTCTATGTAGGAAGTATTGAATATCACTTATTTCTACTTTTGAAAGAAGATAAATTTGGTTCTAAAGTAGAAGGAAAAAAAGACACTTTAGTTCAGAAAGGACTTTAGAATACTGAGTCCAAATGCCTCTTTAACTTCACATGAAGGGTGAGGAAATAAAATAACATGTTCAACAACTTGCTGTCAACGCCTTCAAAATCCAATATTATTCACCAGTACAAAGTAGAATGATAACTGATTTATTTTTATTGATTCCTTAATCAATTAATATTTTTTTCCACAATTTATAATAATTAATTAATATCCTTTTTTCCACAAACTCTTGTAGCATATACAGTACTCCTTTCCCAAACTTTTCTGTAAGGTAGGTTATTGTGACAGTAATTAGCCCGTAATCATGTAGTAAGTATCATAACTAGGATGGCTTGACATTGTATCTCTCATGCCTAGTGTACTACTGTAATGATTACATCATATTGGTTTTCTAGTGGGCAATGCATCTACACAAATTAGAACTGATACTTTGTATACTAATTTTAAGCAAAACGTGTTAGGAAAAAAGGTTTGTTTCTTTGTTATATGTTCATTATGAAAATTATCTCTATAGAAGGCCTGCAAATTTCAGTCCTATGTTGTTACTGTGATTTCAATACTAACAATTTCTGTGTGTATAGATATAAAGATAGATAGATGCATATATAGATAGGTAAATAGATGAACAGATGGATGGATGGATGGATAGATGATAGATAGATAGATAGATAGATAGATAGATAGATAGATAGATAGATAGATAGATAGATAGATTTTTATAACATGAATGTCTAAATTTGGAAGAGCAATGCTTGGCCAAAAGAAATTAGTGGTGTTCAACATTATTATTTTCCTGAGAGCATTTTACATAGAGCTATAATTAAAGCAGGTGACTAGGCCAAAATAATACAGATTATTTCATTATTTTAAGAGTTCCATTGCAACATTCCAGCAGTTGATTCTGCACTGAGAGTGGGTATAGTACAGTTCTTCTCAGTTAACTATCTGTCCCCTTTCAACCCTTTGTTCTGTAGCTACATCTGTTCTCTTTTGATCCATGATAAAATCATGTACTACCAAACTTGTGCTTCGTCTATTGTGACCCAAACAATTCTTTTTTGCTAAGAAAAGAGCAGTTTGGTCTCAAAGAGCAGATAACACATAAGCCAGAGTTAATTGAGCACATAATGATTCCAGAGCCATAAGGTTAAGTATCCAAAAACATGCAAAGATAAACACATCCCAGGCATAATACAACATATTTTAATTGATGCAATATTCTATTTTGCTATTCCTTACAATGAAAGAATGCCAGGAAGTGAAGTGTAGCAAATAATGCAATATGGTACATGAAATGGTGATGGCTGAATTAATTTGATAAAATATATTTGCAACCTTAAGTTTTCTTTTCCTTTGAGCACTACCATGTGTAACACTGAAAACAGTTGGATCTCTACAAGTAGTGGATCAATTGTAGTGACAAGCAGTACTACAAGTATTGATTCTATAAGGAAGTAAACATATTTATCCTGAAATCTGGAATTTGGATTTGGTTTTATCTTCCAAAAACTATTATCTTTTCTCAAATCTGAGCTCCTTCCAACATGGGTCCATGTTGATTCAGGAGAATAAAACAACTAATCACTTCTGAAAGAAAAAAACTAATAGTATTTTACAGCAATATTTTAACAGGTACAAGCACCTAGGTGCCTTGGTTGATCTCAGAAAGTAAGCATGGTTGGCTCTAAGAAAACAGTATCAAGACACTTCTAAACCATTCCCATTCCCAAAGTGTGCAACTCCTAGATACATTCTCTAGGAGTTGCACACTATTGAGGACATCTAATTTTTTCCACTGGTACAAAGCTTGGGGCTACTGACATATTAAGATATAAGCTTGGGTAGATTTGATTGTAGTTCACAAGGCTAAAAGAAAAACAGTCCTTAAGAGGAGGGATCTCTCTTCCAGTTCTCTAACTCTTGACCCTAAGATTTCTGTAAGGAGAGTTACCTATTTGGATGCCCTGGAACAGTGCCTCTTAAGACTTGACCAATAGAAAATGATTACTGAATCTTCTTTCATATCTAAGAAGAAATGGATCAGGAGGAAAATCTAGATCAGCTAGAGGTAAGCCAGAAGATATTAATACTCAGGACTTTTTCTCTATTGATGCCCAAAAGAGCCAGGATTCAGTCCCACTTCATGGAGAAAATTTTTGTTTTCCCTATGCAGAATATACCAGAGACAGGAGTAATCACTACCAGTTTGTTCTTCATGGGAAGAAAATCCACTGCTCTGCACAGATGGACATCAAGCTTCCTGCTATCTTCTCCATGGAGAAAAAAATACTGCCTAATTCAGAACTTTTCCCCATTTGACTTAAATGTAATAGAAATTTGTCTTGGCAATACCTTACAGAAGGTATGTCCAACCTTGGCAACTTTAAGATATGTGGACTTCAACTCCCAAAATTCTGGAAGGTGAAATTCATACACCTTAAAGTTCCCAAAGTTGGAGATCCCTGCTTTACAGGTTCTCCAGGATATTGCCTTCATTTCACTTCCAACTCAATGGTGAGATAGACCTTAGTGAACTCATGTTACTGTTTTCCCTGTGAAACTAGCAGCATCCACTGACAGATGCAAAGTGTGGGAAGTCTTTACGCTGTGCTGTCAGTTATAGTCAGAAGCCAAGTCAGATCACCTGCAGAAGACCACCACTTCAGGCTGATGCAGGAACACTAACTTTCCTTCAATCCTTGTTAAGCCTTTTCTGCCACCATCTGCTCATCTCCCCAAAGAGCTGGATGCAGCAACTCATGCCAATCTAACCAAATTACACGATAGCGCCAGATTTCTCAGCTGGAAGTGCTGTAATTGCTTTAACTCTATGGCTTTTGCTCATTTAATGCAAAAATACCACAGTGATGAAAACATGAGCAGTAAAATAGCATAACCTACTGACATAGGATAATATTAAAATACAACACCAATAATCTCATCAGAACAATAGAGGAAGGAAGGAAGGAAGGAAGGAAGGAAGGAAGGAAGGAAGGAAGGAAGGAAGGAAGGAAGGAAGGAAGGAAGGAACTGTTTATGCATTATTAGCTCTCCTTGTGATTCTGGTTGATACTTTTAAAATTAAATTTCAAAGTAGATTATGACTATGGCTTATAAAAGAAGGAGCACAAGGAGGAGCCTGGAAATGATGCCCAGTCTTCTGCAGTCAGAGCTGCTTCATTCATGCTGCAGGACTGTGATTGGCAGATGTTTTCCTCACCAGCTGGTAATGTGCCCGAGAGAGAAGGCAGCAAAGTTGAATGACTTAACTAATCTCTATGCCTGTCTTCTGCTGTACATGTGTAATCAGGACAGCACCGTCCAGTGATGACTTGAGATGGAATCAGTAGAGGCAGAATAGGGACTGTCAATGTGGACAACAAATTTCATGCTACTGTTTTCTGCTGACTCAGAAGTTAGCAGAGGAGGAAGGTATTCCTCTTATCTTTGAACAGATACCAGCTGGAGATGAAAGAGCTTTTGCTGGCTTGAAAAGGAAACTTTTGGGATTCTGAATATTAAAGAGGCTTCTAAAACTCCTGCTTCAGGAAAGGCGACAGAAAAAAAAAGTCAAACAAGCCTGTATGTTAGTCAAAGACATTACTGTAGAAGGCTGGAATTTATTCCATCTGCTATAGGCAATGAGTGAGGATAGCTCATCACTCTTTTTCCAAATGCTCAATGGGAGGAGAAGAGTGAAGTTAAATTTCAGAACATATCTCTGGGACTCAGAGTGACAAGGAAGCAGAGAGCAGACTTTGGTCTTTTAGAAAACCTTATAGCAGTTATGATTCTTCTAGCAATCTGATTTGGAAGAAGCATTTGTTGTAATATTATTGCTGTTTTCACATATAATGTATTTATATGTCATTGCACACATCCATGAGTTCAAAGAAAAATCAGATGTTCTCTCTTTTTAGAGACTAAGATTCAAGCTTTTCCTGATTTTCCTTAAAAGTTACTGGAGAAAACTGATATTCATAAAATATATTTTCCTGTATATAACCACATTCCAAGGAAGCAAAATATTGGATAAATATACTCAGGATACAAAAAGGAAAACTGGAACTCTCCCCTTTGAATGTGCTATCTATCTATGTTTGAGTTGGCAGAAAACTATAATAGTCATGAATTTGCTCCTTCCCTATCAATTGCTATCCAGCTTCTGATACAAAAGTATCTTAAAGTTTTAGCAACTTTAAGATGTGCAGATTTTAACTCTTAGAATAGCTGACTGAAGAATTCCAGGAGATGAAGTTCACACATGTTGGACACCCCTGTTCTAATATTTCTGTTCCCAGTCACTTGAAATTCTCTGACTTCAGGTTAAAGACAAAGCTTAACAGATTTAGATTTTTCAGCTGGCCTTGAGCAGAGTCACTTTAAGGAAAGAAATGTCACGATAATACTGGTTGTTTGAAAGTGAAATGTATTTGTCGCCCTCATGAGCTGGATTTGGAATGAAGGCAACATCATGGGAACACAACACAAAAAAATGTGTTAGCACATGCACATACTTGCATGTGGCTACATGCAAGTAGAAGAAGAATCTCTATCATGTATCTAGATACACACAAATAAAGATAAGTTTTCTGCACTTGATAGATTCTAATCTACAGTTGCTTGTGCCACAACCTATCAGTCACTAAGATAATCTCCTTTTAATCTTTAAATTGCTACAATACAATACAATGGATAAATTCTTAAAATCAGCAGTCAACATAATTCCAGTATTCTTAAATGTCTAAATCTTTTCAGCAGAAGAAAAAAGATAATGTTGGACTCCAAAGCCCTATTTATTTACTTGTTTGTTTCGCAACAAAGTTTAAAAAACAGGCATCTGGACTGGATTTTTCTCAAGTCGAAGACGTTTTGCCTATAATCCAAAAGGCTTTCTCAATTCTGAAATTGAACTGGTAAGAGAGCTGGTATATACTCTTCTAGGAAGGAGAGGTT
>JANHZU010004659.1:57201-73450 GCA_032468055.1 Acrochordus granulatus
CAACTAGAAATGTGGTACAAATTTAACTAATCCCATATTGTTTCCCCACTGTTCTCACAATGGAACAACTCTGGCATAAGCAATTTTCTGGATTTTTCAGTGCTTATTTACTGGAAAGGAGATTATATTGAATATGGTATGACTTACCTTTTATGACTTACTTACTTACCTTTTGTATTGAATATGGTATGACTTAACTCTTTTGAGTTGCAAATTTACAGGCCCATTCAAGCCGTGGGTAGCCTATTTCTCTTTGTCTTGTTTCAAAAAAAGCATGTTTAGAATTGCAGCCTAAATACAGTGTTGTTCTCAGGGTTTCTATTTACTGGCTTAATTTATATCATAAAATCTTAAATAAATCTGGTTCCTTGACAGAATTATGTTTATCTATATTTTAATAGGATATTTTCCACCCTTACTTTTTTTTTGACTGCCTGGCCAAAATAGTAACAAACAGGTCCAGTTACAAAAAAGACTTAAGAGCAAAATTTATGCTTGTCCTATCCTTTCCCCCCTCCCCAGTGAGGCACCACCTTGGTGCAGTTGTGGGGCTTGGCACTCTGAGGAAGATGAGAGCTATGCCAGAGGTTCAAGCATATTGGGAAGATTTTATCAGGGAAGCCAGATAAAGAGTGTCTCACTCACATAAAAAATATGAGACATAATTTACAGAAACCCATACTGGCTCAGTTATTGCCTGGGTCAACAAGAACTGCACTAGATCTTGGAGTTCCTGGACATCTGGTGAAAAATGAGCTACAGACTCTAGAGAAGGAAATGGCAACCCTCTCCAATATCCTTGCCATGAAAACCTCATGGACGGTAACAAAAGGCTAAAAGATATTATGCTGGAAAATGAGCCCCTCAGGTCAGAAAGTCCAGTATGGTACTGGGGAAGAGCAGAAGGCAAATGCAAGAAACTCTAGAAAGAGTGAAGTGGCTGGGCCAAACCTGAAAGGATGCTCAGCTGTGGATGTCTCTGAAGGTGAAAGGAAAGTCCACTGCTGTAAAGAACAATATTGCATAGGAATCTGGAATGAAAGTTCTATGAATCAAGGAAGCTGGATGTGGTCAAACATGAGATGGCAAGACTGAACATTGACAACTGGGGAATCAGTGAACTAAAATGGACGGGAATGGGTGAATTTAATTCAGCTGACCACTATACTACTGTGGACAAAAATCCCTTAGAAAAAATGGAGTAGCCCTCATAGTCAATAAAAGAGTGAGAAAAACAGTACTAGGATAAAATCTCAAAAACTTCAGAATGATCTGGTTTGAATACAAGGCAAACCATTCAACATCACAGTAATACAAGTCTGTGCCCCAAGTTGATCAGTTCTATGAAGGCCTACAACACTTTCTAGAACTCACACTTAAAAAATATGTCCTTTTGATCATAAGGGATTGGAATGCTAAAGTAGGAAGTCCAAAGATAATCGGAATAACAGGCAAGTTTGGCCTCAGAGTACAAAATGAAGTAGGGCAAAGGCTAACAGAATTTTGACATAACAAATACATTTTTCCAACAACCCAAGAGGAGGCTCTACATATGAGCATCATCAAATGGTCAATGCTGAAATCAGATTGATTATATTATTTGCAGCCAAAGATGGAGGAGCAATATACAGTCAGTAAAAACAAGACTTGGAGCTGACTGTGGCTCAGATCATGAGCTTCTGATTGCAAAATTCAGGCTGAAATTGAAGAATATAGGGAAAGCCACTAGGCCATTCAGGTATGACCTCTGTGATATCACTTATGAATACACAGTGGAGGTGGGGAATAGATTTAAGGGATTAGATCTGGTAGAGTCCCTGAAGAATTAAGGATGGGGGTGTACATGAAGTAGCGACTAAAACCATCCCAAAGAAACATAAATTCAAGAAAGCAAAGTGGCTATCTGTTGAGGCTTTACAAATAGTTGAAGAAAAAAGGAAACTGCAAAATAATACCCAAGTAAATGCAAATGTCCAGAGAATATCAAGGAGAGATAAGAAGGCCGCCTTAAATGAATAGTGCAAAGAAATGGAGGAAGACAATAGACTTGGGAAGACTAGAGATCTCTTCAAGAAAATTGGAGATATCAAGGGAATGTTTCATGTAAAAATGGGCATAATAAAGGACAAAAATGGTAGGGACCTAACAGAAGCAGAAGAGATAAAGAAGAGGTGGCCAGAATACACAGAAGACTGATACAAGAAAGAAATAAAGTAAATAAGGATAGTATCATGAATGTGATAGGTGTGGATTTGGGTGGACTTCAGGAGGCAGTGCAGGACAGGGAGGCCTGCGTGCTGCAGTCCATGGGTTGCAAAGAGTTGGACATGACTGAGTGACTGAACAACAATAATTTATCCTTTTCGGACAATCTGTAGACATTGTACAGATCTGACCAGATTTCAAAGAACGGTGACAAAGAAACTAGCTCTGATTGTATTCCATTTCCTGTGAATAATTCAGGGATAGTATTGTTACCCTCATATTGCAGATGGGGACCATCCCTTTTCTTGTATGGTGCTGCAGTGTTTTTCAGGCTTTATTCCATACCACTTGGAAACCATAAATAAGAAAGCAAGTAGCTTGTGTTCTACCCTCACTTATTCCAACTATGATATCCTAAGAAATGTTGCTGAATGATGCATTTTAAAGCTGTCTAATGGTAGACAGTTATTCTTCTTCCCCCAGTTATTTCCCTATGATTTAAAGTAGCGCTTGAAAAGAGCTAGTTCAAATAAACAAACACACCACAAATGTTGCAATACTTAGCTCTGTCTTAATTAGGTGTAGATATCATGATGCTCAGTAGGACCTCCTACTGAAAATTCCCTTGGCAATTTTGTCATCCCTTCATTACCAGTAGTTGTGCATAGAGAGAGAAAAGTCCTTTTTTCATGTCTTCTTGAGCCCACAATGTACCGTTCCAGTTCTCCTTTATAATGTTCTTAAGGACTCTGGGAACCTTTTGGCCATGAAGCATAAAGAAATGCAAAAGAGTCCTTATGCTTAAGTGACAAAGGATGTCCAATAAACTGTCAGCTGGCTTGATTTAGTCTTACTTTTGCTGTTGTTGTTCAGTTGCTAAGTTGTATCCCCATGGACCACAGCACACCAGGCCTCCCTGTCCTGTAGCGTCTCCAGGAGTTTGCTTAAATGCAGGCCCGCCACTCCAGCAATGCTATCTATCCATCTCATCCTCTGCCATCCCTTCTCCTTCAATCTTTTCCTGCATCATGGTCTCTTCCAATGAGTCCTTTCTTTGCATCAGGTGGCCAAAGTATTTCAGCTTCAGTATCTGTCTTTTACTTTACAAAAATCAAAACAAAATATAGCAATATTCAGAGGAAGTAAATAAAAAGATAACTGGGTTGCAGTCCCTGCTTAATACTTTTCTTACTTGAGTTTTAAGAGCTTGATGAATGTTGCAGCTACAATTTTTAATCATTGTAATTAAATAAATTGTATTTATCAACCTTAAAGCAAATTCACATTCATAGTTTATTTTATTAAAATAGTTTATCTGTTATTTTTTCTTCTACCAGGGTTGTGACCCGAACAGAGATAACCTTAGCAAAGACATTGCATATGCTTTGTACTGTAAACTGACTCTAACCTGTATTGGTTTTATGTGTAGAGAGCAATTGGATAAAATTGGAAAAGAATGTTGGAAAACTATTGTTCATTCTTCTTATAAAAACATATATTCTGTATAAAATGACACAGATTAGAGCAATATATTCTATAATATTTCTAATATCTCCAAAGCAATGATAAGAGTTATTCAGCAAACTGAAATATCTCTGTCTATATTTGTTTTAAACATTCTTTAGTACTTGAGTTAAAATATCATTTTCCTACAGAATTTGAACAGATTCTGGGAACATTGCAATTTTATTTACTTAGAGTACTAGCAATGAATCAGTAATGACTAGCATGACACTGATAATGGGAAGCCCATGACTTGTTTAGCCCAGAAGCAACAAACCCCACAAAACAGACTTCTGTATTTCAACTTAAAAAAAAAGGGTCACTTCAGAGAAATTACAAACTGGGCTATGTGAATGACCCCTGACAGCTGGGTAGGCATCTGTCTCTTCCCACGGAACATGTTTTGCTTTCTCAGCTCTTTTTGTTGATGTCATGCTGGGTAATGGGCATTGATGATCAATCATCTTGTTGTGTGTTCTTTCCCTTAACTTAATCCCCCTTACTGGAATTTGGCAGCATAACCATCCTTATTTGGAGAAGACATTCTTTCAACTGCTGTTGGAGTTGGACATATTCTTAATATGATATGCTTTGCATTTGTACATTTTATGCCACTGACAGATATTCTTACCACCCTAGATTATGACAGCAGGAATTTGCTAAATACAGACTAAAGAAGCTTGGCACTTCCTTGTTTTGAAGTGACCTTAGGAAATGTGCATTGCTGGTTGTGTCAATGACCAAGTTGTTCATTACCAGTGCCTAGATAATATATCTGGCAACAACATTCTCCCTAAGTATCAGTCATGGTAAAACTGATTCATCATTTTGGGATTCCAGAATTCCTTGATATTTTAATAAACTTAAAAGATAGGCAAATGGAACTAAACTGTTGATGGGTCAATGGTATAGATGAAATCTTAGCAAAATACTTTATATATATAATACAAACATAGATACAGTATAATGTATATTTAAAAATATAAATAAGTAAAATACTTCCACTGTCAGTATTTTCTGCAAAGATCTGATTGCATTTGGTTTGGAAAGAGGAATTAAATGTAAATATTATTTGTCACAAAATGCACTGTCTTACTTGTAAAAGACCATAGATCATTGCACTTCAAAATATTTTCTGACAATTGCATTTAACACTACAATAGATAGTGGTTGTGAAACAGTGAAATCTGTTGCAAAACCTCTTGTATTAATCACTGAAGTGAGAGAAATCTTGGAGTTTGTTAATTCAGAATTATATCCTTCTGGACAAACTCGATGATGGAAAGAACTATGTTAACAGTATTCTTAAGACTGAATACCCACATTGAAATACACTATGACTTTCTTTCTTTTATTTATCCACTATTTTTCCTATTTGAAATACTTGGATAGAATACAGCTGAACAACAGGAATGGTCAGAAATTAGAAATCTGGATCTCCTATTTGATATCTCAATAATCTACAATTGAGCAACATGAATTTTGGACTTCCAGTATTCTATTGCTGAAATAATGATAACTTGGAGTTAGCAATTGATTCCAAGCAGATTAAGCAAGCAAGGGTTTAAGCGCAGGGAGATGATGGGATAAGCCATCTTGCTTGCAACTGTGGTGGTAATTTTCAAAGCATACTAAATTTGCAAACCTCACTTTCTAAGCACTTTCAGAAATGGCTCATTTGCTGCCTTTAAGCTATTAGAGATCTTCAGATCATCATGTCTGCGAATACTGGGCGTGCATGCCTTAATTCTGTATGATAAAAAAAT
The DNA here is from genome assembly GCA_032468055.1 of Acrochordus granulatus. NCBI lineage: Eukaryota > Metazoa > Chordata > Lepidosauria > Squamata > Acrochordidae > Acrochordus > Acrochordus granulatus. The sequence goes on from JANHZU010004659.1 coordinate 62,676, forward strand.
AATTATAAGTTTAGGAACTTAAAAAATCTGAAATAGGTAGCAGAAAACTGAATAAGATTTTGATTTTTGAAAATTATAAACAGAGCAAGGGTCCAGCTAAAATCGGCTAAAACATTTACAATTAGAGTTTTCAGTTAATTATAAACAACAAACAGCTTCTCATGAAAATATATTTTGTTTTTTTACAAGATAAAACAAAGATAAGCAATTCCATGATTTTAAAAACTGGACATTAGAGGGGACTAAAGTTTTTAGGTAGAGGAAAGATTTACAAACCTGCAAAATGTTGCAAAATTTTCTAACAAAGAAAATACTGAAGGAGATTTTTGAAGAATGGAATAAAAAAAATGGTAACCACAATATCAACAAAGTCAGAAATGATGTCTGCTTCTATGGATAACTGTGTCCAAAAGATGTTATTGAAGAAATGACAGATGTAAAACAAATTTACATCTGTCAAAACAGAAATAACATCAAAAGTGGATTTATAACTGACAGGTCAAGGGAATGACTTGGAAAACAATGTTTCCCTGGACCTACCAAAAAATAAAAAATGGATAAACCAAGCAAGTTACCTGGATAATTTGTTTCCTATTGGATTTATAAAACAGTCTTTTTAAAGTCTTGAAGAACTCTGTGTGATGGGACAAAGAGGAAATGATGATAAATCATTCAACAATATTTGAATGTTAGAAGTAAAAGGAAAAAATATATAAAGTTGGTTTATTGGACCAAATTTAAAACAAGATATGTTATTACCTCTGGCAATTTTTATGGACTTTCTGCTGATACCAGGATAGAAAATAACATGTTTTATGGATTTGTTTATAAATAGGAAATGGGATAAATAAATGTTTGTAATCTTAGAAGGGGTTAAGTTTGTTTACTTAATTACACTTGTGATGGACTTGAAAGTTTGTTTGTTAGTCCACTTGTGATGGACTTGTTAAGTTTGTTTACTTATTTACACTTGTGATGGACTTGAAAGTCACTTCTTTGTATATTTCTGTATAAAAATATATATAAAAACTGTATATTTTTCTCTTTTTTATTCCTACTTTTTCTTTTTTCTTTTCTTGCACTTTTTCACTCCTTTCTATTGTTTTTTTCTTTAAAAATTTAGTTTGTATTAGATCTTACTATTATAATCAAAATTCTTAAAATTTTGTGTATATATGACAGTGAAGATACTGAAGTGGTGAATAGTTTCTGCCTTTTAGAATAGAGTGTATAGAAACTAACAGCCAAGAAATATATTTCAGGCTAGCACTTGAGAGTGTATCAAGAAAGGCCTTGAAAAGAAATTTAGATGTTGAGATATATTTATACTTACAGTGCTAAAAACAGTACAGGCAATAGTTTTCCCTGTGTCACTCTATGGAAGCAAAAGTTGGACTTTGAAGAAGTGGGATAAAAAGGGGATTAAAGCTTTTGAAATTTGATGTTGAAAAAGACTCCTAAAAATATAGTGGATAGACACAATGGATCATATAACAAATCCGGAGTTCTCATTTGAGGCACTAATTTGAGCAGGCTCAAATAATCTTATTTTGGAGATGTTATGCAAAGACCCAGCTCTCTGGAAAAGACTCTGATGCTGGAAAAGGTGGAAGGAAAGTGTAGATGTTGACCAACAGCAAAGTGGATCATATGGATCATCCTGGGGAAAATCAATATGGTCTCTGGAAATCAGCACCAACTTAATGGCACATAATCATTTTAATCAAGTACTTTGAGTTCTGTTTAGTAGCGGTAAATAAATTCCCAGATTTAATGTTCTTTGATTCTTAAAAATATGTCTGTATAGATTTAGTTAGGTTCAGTTACATAGTATCAAGATTTGCTAGATTTTGTGATTCTAGTAGAAAAAGAAGAGAACCTCACAAGAGTCTATTCCCATCTTCCTCATCATTTTTAATCCTCTAATGAATGGCTAGCTGAATTAATTTGAGCTATGTCTTCCCTCTTTTCCCTAATTGTGTGCTAACATTGCTTCTAGAAGACATGAAAATATCTTTCTTGGAATTCCATTCTTTATGCATTGCTAGGAGCACATGACAACAGGATCTGGATTGCTTTCCTTTTTTTTCCAGGAAGAATAAAATTTGCTGGTTTTGTTTTTAAAAAGGCCTGACAAGTTGGGAATTGCTATTTATATTCTTTTGCAGTATTTTATGATCAACTATAAATATTCTTCCAATATAAATATAAATATTCACATTTAAAGCAGATGGCATTGAAAGAGTTCATTCAACAGCTCCATAGTTATAGGGTAGACCACACAGTGTGTGTGTGTGTTTGTGTGCACATAATGTGCATGTGCCTTTGAGTTGGTGTTGACTCTTGGCAAGTTCTTGCAGTTTTCTTGGCAATATTTCAGCTGAACGAGAATTAATGGCTCAAGGTCACCAGCTGGTTTTGTGTCTTAGACTAAAACTCACAGTCTCCCAGTTTCTAGTCTGTGCCATACAACCACTACCTCAAATTGGCTCAAGGACCACATTAAACATTGGGTCAGCATGGAAGGACTAGAATGCTTTATGCTATTTTCAAAACTTTTCACAGCAATTTTTTGGAGCAATTCAGAATTATGGCAAAATGTTTTCTCTTTTATGGCTAATAAAAGCAAAGTTGAGGTATAGTTGACAAGGTTCAGTACTATCTTCCCCAATTAAAATCCCCTCTGCCAGAAAGTTCTTTGGTAATTTTTGTTTTATTACTTAAAATTTTAGATCTAAAAAACTTAAGAAGCCCACATCCTCTCTTAATAAAGAAGATAAAATGAAGGTAACGATTTTTCATGGAAAAGTGGATCCAGGTGAAGAACTGTTCGGCATGTCTGAAGCTTTTTCATCCCCTGGCAACAAGAAGATATTGGCAGTCAAAGATGGTAATAAATGAATGTTCTTGATATGTCCTCTGTAGGAATGAAAAAAAGTGCCACAAAACATGTAATCTTTGGTTATAAAACTCTGTCATAGATTCTGGATACAGTTATTTGTTTCACAGTGGCAATTTTTAGCTAGCTTCTTTAGATATTTTTTTGTTTATTGCATTTCTATTATGAATTTCTATCATGGAATCACCTTACACTTCCAGTCTTGTCCCCACATCAACAACCCTGTGTGATATGTTGAAAGTAACAAAATCACATAGTGAGCTTCTATGGCCGAGGGAGAACTTGAATTGAATCGTTGTTCAATATTTTAATTATTACCATACACAAGTCCTTCATTTTATAATGGTCAAAAAGAAATTAAGAAATAAAATTACTTGTATCCTTTCTGTAAGATACATCTGTTTACCTTTAAGTTTATATAGTCTGGAATGGGCCATTTGTCATACTTGATTAGGTTGAAGACAATTGTGGTACAACAATACTTCAAAGGCCATAAAGGTAAAGGTTTCCCCTACCAGTCGTGTCCGACTCTAGGGGACACTGCTCATCTCCGTTTCACAGCCAAAGAGCCAGCATTGCCTGGAGACACTTCCATGGTCATGTGGCCTGCATGAAGCATGGATGCCATTATCTTTCTTCCCACCAAAGGTGGTACTTATTTATCTACTTGCATTTTGCATGCTTTCAAACAGGTTGGCAGAAGCTGGGATGAATAACAGGCACTCACCCCATTACGCAGTGCCTGTGTCTTGAACTCTAGCTGCCAACCTTACAGCCAACAAGCCCAGTGACTTAACCACTAGGCCACTGTGCCCCCTACAAAGGCCATAGGTTCCTCCAAACTTGGTATAAACTATTCTTCATTTAGTATATCTAATGAAAAAAGTAATTGTATTACTTTTAAAAGGAATAAGGTGTAGTAATTCTGTATTCTATACAGAAATGAATTAATGTCATAAAATCTTATTCTCTCCAAGTTGATTTCCTCTCAAAATAGTTTGGTAGTGAAAACTAATAATACAATTCAGGAACCATGGCAACATGACATATTTCAAACAAATCTTGTATTTCCTACCTTTCAAACTTCGTTATTCTGTGTGGGTAGGGCCTACATGAAATTGGATCATATGAAACTAGTTCTATATTTATTCTTCTTGCACCCATGCAACTCCAATAGGTCCTTTGCCAACCCAACTCATTTAGGTTATAGTTGCTGTGTATCACTGTATTTTGATCTGATTCTGTCTGTCTCTTTGTTTAAATGTTAGATGTGAAATTATTTGAAGGTCCAGATCTTGGTGGAGTAGTAACTCTTGGAGATCCACTGCTGTTGCTGACAGCTGTTGAAGACAGAAAACCTGAATTAAATGCTAGCTCTGATGAGGATGTGGAAGAACTATTGAGGTATTCATCTCAACTGCATGATACATTTAGTGTTGCATGCTTATGATGTTTCACCTCAGACTTGTCTGTTGCTTTATAGCTCAGGACTTGAAGATGATGTCTAGGCTTTAGTCTGCCAAGATCACTGTTTTCAAAATTCAGGCTGTATATCAATAAATGTGAGTGGGTATGGATTTTAACTATAGTTATCCTTTCCACTGCTTGTAGTTCATGCTTCCTCTTCAGATCTTCCATCTACCCTTCTGCTAGGCAGTTCCTCAGAGCCAAAAGGATTTGTGTACAATAGTAAAAAGTTAATCAGTTCATTCCAGCTATAGGAATCCTAGAAACAGAAAAGGCCATTTAGGACATTGAGTCCAACTCCCTACTTAGGATAGGAATTAAGGCTGAAGAATTCCTGACAGACACTTGATAGACAAGTCATTGCTTGAACAAATCCAGTAAAGGGAGATCATTGCCTCTCTCAGTAATGGATTATGTTGATTATTTTTAGCAAGTTTTTCCTAAAGTTCAAATAGAATCTGTCTTATTATGATTTAAAATAATCTGTCCTGCATATGTTTGTCATGTAACTCAAGGTATATACAGTACTGTACAAAAGTCTTAGGCCACCTCCCACTTTGTTTTAGCAAAGTTTTAATGACCATCCATAATAATTTTTGCAGTCTCTGTATTAAGATTCAAATAGAAAATACAGGAAATATGTACACAAAATTTAAACAAACACATTTTTTCAGAACAAAATAGCTTCTTCAGCCAAAAGTCAGTATTACATAGTCAGTACTAAATACTTGCCACTTCAGCCTATTTTTGAATACTGCATACACATTTCCTGTATTTTCTGGTTGTATTCTAATGAAGAGACTGAGACATTATATAGGGTCATTATGCCATTGCTAAAACAACAAATCTAATGGTGGCCTAAGGCTTTTGCACAGAACTGAATGTACTCTAAACTAAAAAACACTATTACCTGGGTTCAAATCAGGTAATTATGCATATAGACAGATTCTCCTAACTTCTGAATTAAACCATGTACAGTATGAAAAATACAGTTGATGCACATATGAATGTTGTATTCTAGATACAACAAACATATAATGGTTCTCTTTACTAAGTGTTTAAAGTTCAAAAACTTTAAGTCCACTGGTATCTGAAATATACAGAGACTGAAGAGTAGCTAGGGACCTTCTTTCTAAATATTTATGAAGTCAGATAAACTCTTGCATTTGGATTCAGGAAATATTTGATAGAGGTATAAATCATCCTCTTTTGATCAATTACTTTTCTAGCAGTTCTTTGCTTTGTAAAAATATTAGATTGCTTTCAGATTAATTCCTGTAGTAGACTCATTGAAATCAATCACAACTAATTTAAGTCTTATTGATTTCAATGAATCTGCTTATAATTTGACTAAAGCCGGATCCTACCAACAGCATAATCTACATTACATTTTCAGTTTACTGACCATATTTTAATTTGAGTTCTTTGAAATTCTGTAGAATCAGAATTCATCACCAACTCTAGGGATATACTTGCATTCAAATTTTTTGGGGGAGAATAGAAGAAGTTACATTGTTAGAAACATTTCAGAATTTTAATGGAAAGAAGAAGTGTTTCTAATGGAAAGAAGAAGGAAAACACTCTATTGCATGAGGTCTTTTGGAAACACGATTCTTCTTCACTATTTATAATGGAACATTTTGTAATAACATGTCGTATCAGAGACACCTAGTGTACTCAGAGGAAAATTGTAATGCTTTTTTATGCTTCAGAGCACATCTGATCTTTTAAGACATAATGTCTTCAAGGTACTGTATAACTCTTATTTTATTTGAACAGCATAGCTGGGAAATATATACACTCACATGTGATTTTTCCTCCTTTTTTCTTATGTTTCATCCTAATAATCAGAGATAGATGTTTTGTTCATGTAAGAAAATCCTTCTTTTTTCCCTATAGGAAACAGTAATGTACTTTCTTGCTTTCTAACTGTGGAGCTACTACCACAGTGTCCAGAGACACTTTGATGCCCTGACTCCTCATTATAGGTTATGCTCAAACATGAAGAACCAAGGCCTCTGGAGAAGTAAAATGGCTGGATGAGGGTTTTGATAATCCAAGACATTTAGAGGGCACCCAGCTGGAGAAACTGACTCTAATTAGCTTACCTCAGAAAATTATTTCTACACAGGATTAATTAACTGATTAAAAATCTGGCCTTGTCTTGGCATTACTTGGCACTTGAAGACAATAATCCTAAAGCATATCAACTCCATTTTAAAATTGTCTTTGTATCCTTTACTCAAGTTTCTGTTTCTACCTCAGTCCTACTTAAAAAATGCAGTCTTATGTGACAGAGATCATAGGTTCAAAGTAGGGATTAATTTAATTTTCAGTTAACTATCTTAGCAGGAAATCATACTTTATCTGGCTTTTTCCCCCTTCTAATGTTTGCTTGACAACTGCACTTATCATAATCACTGGGTTCATAATTTTAAACATTTTTTGCAGGATTAATGTTCAAGCCAGGAACTTGACTGGAGCCTTCACCCCACCCCACCCGGCTTCTGTAATGATATCTGTGTTAAATATTTGCCTTGTCTGTTACCATATAGCATTTAGCAATTACAAAGCAAGCAAGACCAGGATTCAGAAAAAGTGCTAGTTTGAACATAATCTGCAAGAGTCAAAACAAACCTCAATCTCTACCTAAAGAACAGCCAACAATTTTTCAGGAATTAGAGCTATAAATGTCAATTGATTTGATAGGTCAGGTTGACCACTGTGGTTATAGACAGTGAGAAAGCATTTATTGATCTTTCAATTCTGAACAAGATCTACAGATCTCTTTTATTTCCTCTGCCTTCTTTCTCATCAGAAAAACATAAGCGGATGCAGAGAAAAACAGTGGCCTTGAAAGGTTGATTAAATAAATGTATAAACAGCATAGCTATTATGTTACCAACAAATGCCTAACTTAGAAAGAATTTGAGTAGAGAAGATTATAGTGTCAAGTTGCTATCGGAGTGAGAAGAATGATTCCTGCTGAAATCACTCTTATTGTATTGCCAGCTAAGACTCGCTTAGAATTTTTTTTTGTTTGTTCCAGGATCAGGGGTCATTTTGTGAATGGAGAAAAGACTCATGCTTCTAGATAAATTGATATTCAGCTGGATAGATATTCAGATAATGTATCTGAGATAGTCCTCATAGAACTAGCACTAATTCAGAATGAAGATGAAATTGCAGAATTGATCAAAATCCTCACCCCTGGATAAAATGCATGTCAGCAAAAATTGCAACCTTTTTCTACAAGACAGGACTCTCTAGAAGAGTAAGCCCAGTTTTACAGGTTAGGAGAATATTCTGTTTTTGTTGGGAACATTTTCTTCAGACAGAGCGATGGGAAGAGAATGGTAAGCCTACTGCCAAAAGCAACTTCACCCAGGCTCATTGATGGAAGTAGTGTCCATACTAAATGTAATGAAATTCTCTGAACCTGGGAAATGGATGCTTGAAAAACATTGCAGGACCAGAACAGCTGTGCATTCCTTTCTCCTTATCTGGCAAATAAATAACAATAACTCACGTGTATCAAGGGGCAGTTAGGAATAGGATTGTTTAAAAATATTTCTCATTGAATTGGGCCGATATCCATTTTCCAGGTCTCTGTAATGTAATCCTTTTTTCCTTGCAATAAGTCTAATGAGTTTGGATGAAAATCCCTCTTTCTTGGTTATGAGCTCTCTTTAAGGGCTTGACACTAACATTTTCAACACAGAGGAATTTCTGTATTTATGTTGCAGATTTTGTGACCTTTTACCTGATTGCTGAGATTGCTTCTTGTTCTTTTTGTATCAGAAATACAATTACTTACCAAATGTGTTTTTGTTCTTTAAAGAAATACTTTAAATATGATGGCTTTGTACAGATGAATATTTTTTTTTCTATGGAAAAGAAGCAGTTTCCCATTGCAGGATCTCTGTTGGCTGAGTAGCACCACATCTGTGATGTGTTATCCTCTTTGGACCTAACATAGCAATTATCTTGTATTTCCATTTTTTTGGCATATTTAGAAGGCATTTTCCATTAAGAGTAGGCTAAAGTTAAATCACGATAGTATTATGATAAGATATTCAAACAATGTTTCCTTTTTTAAAGTGGACAATGTGTTTAGATTTAAAAATAGAATGTGGATTTCTTTGTTTAGAAACTTTTAAATAAAAATAGAACTGTAGATGCCTGAGCTGCTTATAAATCTCTTTTAAATGCAGTTAGACATTTTTCTCCAGAGGATGACATCGCTTAATATTTTCAGATAGTTGCTATGCTTCATTTTTTTAATTCTATAAAATATAGTGGCATTCATGCTGTCCAAAGGAGCATTTATCTTGCCAAAAGCTAAAGTTTCTTCTTCCATATTGGGTCTGGATTTTTAAAGATCTCATTCTTTCATAAGAATCATACATCAGGATTTCTGTAACTATTCCATGCAGAGTTTTTTAAATGTCAGCAGTCAGTAATATAATTACAAGTTCATTTTATTTTTTGACATAATTTAATCATTATGAATAGGTGATGCTTTTTCTTGTCTAAGAGAATGTACCAAAAATACCCTGGTCAATTGTGATGGTGCAATAATTTCACATGGCTGCACAAGCTAGAAATATCCTCATGGAAAAGTTCTCTCTGGCTGCTGCAAAAGAATTGACCTTATCTTAGCCCACATCTTCCTCTGTTTTGAATAGGATAGTCAATCTAGTGTCACATTCAGCCTCATTGCTGAATGAGCCAGCAACAGGAGATAGGATATACCAAAAAACTATAATGTAAGTTTTGAAATAAGCTAAATATAATTTCAAAAACAGAGAGAAAAAGTAAAACAAAGTTTGGGAAAAAGTAAATACTCCTGCTTAGGGATCACCGTGTTTTCATTTTGCTGCATAGCTGCTCTGAGTATAGCTCTTTGCCCTTCAAAAGATTGAAAGCCCATGGCCACAAAAGATTGTCCAGCCCTGGTTTAGATAGTTGCCAGGATTCAAAAGCCCAAGAAGATGCCTAGTCTTCTGGTCATTTTCTGGTGCCAGGGTGGGAGGGTATCACAAGTGTTACAAAGTACAGGAGTTCTTGGGCTTGTGATATCAAAAGTAAGTATGATTGGGAGATGTCTATTGAAGATTCTTCCCATATTATTTGGCCTGGTTTTGAGAAGATAACATATTCTAATACTCCTTTTTTAGAGTTATTCCAGGCAGCTACAATCAGGAATGTTGGAGAAACCCTTTTCTCATTGTAAGTACTTTTAGAGTATTCTCAAGTATCCTAGATTATCACCTAAAAGTTGAATAAGCAGTTTGCATTTGATACATTTATTTGACACGTTAGTCCCAATTTGGTATTTAAAGCAGTAAACCATGGAGCAATAAGACCACTAGATAATGAAGTTATACACTTTTTTCCAGAATTTTTATCCAGGGAGAAGGAGTCTTCATTAAAGATGCAGCATAATGTGAAGTTTAGGGCCCCCTCAGCTAATTCTAGCTAATTGCTGGAGTTAAAACTTGCCCTCAGCCCAGTCTGCTGTTATTGTTGGTTCTTCAAATGTTATTGAACTACAACTCCCAACATTTCTTACTCTGGACTATGCTGGCTGGAGTCACTTGGAGAGAAGTGTTATTCAGTAACCTCTGTCTTAAGTAGATTCACAACATCATTTTACCCAGACCATTGTTTAATCCTGGATTTCCAAGGCAAGGACAGTCAAACAGCATAATATAGTACACATAGTATAGTCAAACAGCAACTTGCTCTAACTCCAAAAGAGTGATGGCAGAATCAGCAGCCTTCCTCTGAAATATCTTTCTACTGGAGTTATATGAGGTAGCTATATGAGTTCAGCCGTCTACTTTCATCTGTCACGATAGACTGCATCTCTAGTCTCAGGGGAATGCAAATTTCAGAAGAGCCATCCTCTCTTTGATCACCTGGATTAATTTCAATTTGACTTGGTTTGATTTACATCCTGCCTCAAGACAGCTTTCATGGAGATGTTCCTTCCTTTTATTTCCATAATAATACTGTAATCCTATGAGGTACGATTGTTAAAGGAGAGTGACTGTCCCAAAGTCACACAGTAACTTTTCAGAGTTAAAGGTGGATTTGAACTTGGGTCAGTTAGTCCAAATCCAATCCTTTCACTATATCACACTGCCTCCTTAGGACAATCAAATTTTTCTCCTGAAAAGAAACTGGTGTGAATCAGAGACTAGGATGAAAAACTAGTTACTTACGTGTAACTCTGATTTAGTAGTCACCTGTGAATTCTCACAACCTGTCTTCCTATCCAGTTTGGTCTCGGGTGACCTCCCAATTTCTTTTGAATAATTATGTCCATTTTAAAACTGAAGGAGTTTGATAGGAGCCTATTATCTAGCATGAAGTATGGCTAGGGTGGGAAGGGCTCCAATAA
>JANHZU010004660.1:0-14917 GCA_032468055.1 Acrochordus granulatus
CGCCCAGGCAGCTCAGGCAGAAAGCCGAGGCGAACATGTTGAGCAGCACCAGGTAGCTGCTGAGCTTGCACAGCGCCGAGCCGAAGGGCCAGTGGAAGCGCAGCGCCGTGTAGGCGGCCCACAGCGGCAGCGTCACCACGAAGGCCAGGTCGGCCAGCGCCAGGTTGCCGATGTAGGCGTCGGCCGAGCGGCGCTTGGCGGGCGCGCCGCGCCAGACGGTGAAGATCACCAGCCCGTTGCCCGACAGCCCCAGCACGAAGACCAGCATGTAGAGCACGGGCAGCAGCGAGAAGGAGAGCTCCCAGTCCGTCTCGCCCTCCTCCCAGGCGCAGTCCGGCGGGCCGGCCTCGCTCCAGTTGCCCGGCGGCTCCTCGCCGTAGTCGTCGTAGAGCGGCTCCATGCTCGCCGATCAACCCTTCCGACGGACGGACGGACGCCCAGCCAGGCCGCTGCGGAGCGGGGCGAGGGCGCTTAAAGAGGGTCCTCGCCTGACCCCGCCCTTCGCCGGTGGGGAGGGGATGGCAGGGGGGAGAGAAGCGCCCTCCCTGCAGGAGGCGGGCGAGCAGGCGAGCTTCAGTCGCCACCTCCCCCCCTCGTCTTGCTGCAAGCTGAGGAGAAAAACCCACTGCTTGCTCTGCGCCGGGGACTGCTGCGAATTCCCCCAGAAAGGGCTTTGCCCCACATCATCTCTCTTGCGTATTCCCTCCTGGCATGGCCTCCCGGACCTGACCGTCTCTGGGAGTCAACACAGGGAGGGCTCCACTTTGCAAAGATTGGGTCCTCCCCTCCACTTTACTGCTTGTCAAGGAAAGGCTCCATCATTCAGGTCCCTCCGCTTCCCCCCCCCAAAGAAAGATCAGACAGTAAGGAAGGAGAAGGATCTTTTCTGCTTCCTATTTTGGAAAACAGCTGGTCGTTAGATGGGACTGATGGGATGGACCAGGTCATCTGCAACAGCTTTGCAAAATGTGGCTTTGCTGGTCTAGCCTTCCAAGGAGATGGGCTAAAGCAGCAACCTGCAGGGTGGGATTCCTGCGAAAAGCCCCCCATCCAGCCCTTCTTCTGGCATGGGCCTTCACTGCAGAGCTTTCTTTCTGGACTCACATCCATTTTAAACATCTGAATTTCAGCTCTCAGAGTTCCGGGAGTTGAAGTGCACACATTTTAAAGTTGCCACAGTTTAGAAACACTGAAGTAAGGTTAGTGTTACTTAGTGACTGAGCTGAGCTCAGCTAAGTAGAACTTGATTAAGACTTGGAGGGGAGACCACAAGGAAATTGCAGAGCTATAGGAGAGTGGGGATTTTTAAAAAAAAATATCTAAGAAGAAAAAGCCAACAATTCTCATTATTGATGGCAAAGAAAGCACACACATATCCCTTTGACATCACCAGAAATCAAATTTGAATCCAAAAGACTTATTTCTTAAAACCATTTGGTGAGGAGAGCAACAGGAAGCTCTCTACAAGTCTGTCTGACTTTTATGCCCCCCTCATGCCATTTTGAACTGATCTGAGTGCATATCTTCATGCACAGCACCGGCACTTGCGCAGAAATGTCTGCTGCATGCTCTTTGTTTTACAAGAAGCAACAACAGATGGTTGGCAAGGAGAGAAGAAAAAAATCCTTCAAGAGGCCAACTAACATTTTTTCAAGAGGCACTTTGCTCTGGGTCTCAGGGCTTTTCATTTTCAGGTAAATTAGATCCCAAAAAACAGCCTCCAGGCATGCAGATAAGCTGCACAGGTGGGAGAGAAACACCTAGCCATAATAAGGACTGTTGGGAAAGAGGAAAAAGGACATATTTCTCTAATCTTCCATTCAGTCTATTCACTTCTAAGTCTATCTACTATGATGGGGGTTAATTTGGTGTTTTGGTTTGAGACACCAAAAAGATTTTGCCTGCTTGTTGGGCTACCAACTCTGGGCTGCAAAAATCCAGAGGACAACCAATGGCCAAATGAGTTATTTGCTGCCTTCAAATGGCCATTTGAATCTTTGGTTTCGTATTTGGGAACTGTGGTTGTCATTGTGCAGTGCCCTCCCTTCCCCTTGCACACCTCCCTAGACAGAAAAAGGATTCAGAGCCCCAAGAAGGCACAAGGGAGGCTCCTGTTGGCTTTTGCTAGCCTTAGTGTGGGAATTTTCCCAACCGGATGCCCCATTCATTCATCAGGGCAGCGATGGGGGCTCAGGTCCCCCTCCCTGTGAGAACACCGCAGCAAGTGGCTGTAAATCCTCTCCCACTTATATGTGGCAGCAGAAATGGAACCATGCCATGGAGTCTCTTTCACCAGCATCAAGGAGTTGCACACCGAGGCGCATGCCTGACAGTGCTCTAGTTATTGACCTCCTGTGTTCAGCTCTGGAAGTTGGGGTGGGAAGGAAGAAGGACTTTCTCTTCTGGCTTTTGTTTCGATGCTTGGTGTGTCCTCTTGTTGAGTCGGGAATAGGAAGGAGGGTGGGGTCACCTGCTGTACTAAGCCTTCTCAGATGTTGCTCCTCACAGCCACCTTCCTAAACCATGGCAGCTTGAAGATTCATGGATTTCAACTACCAGAATTCATAGCATAGCTATCTGGGGAAGATGTGCTATCCACACATCTCCAAGCTGCCAAAATTGTGAAACGCTGTCCTCAAAGGTAGAAAAGAATCACCACACACACCTGAGAATGCTCTTTGGACACCAGCAACTCCACAATTCAAGAAAGTGGCTTTAGAGGGTTGATTTGCCACCTACCTACAGCTCCCATCATCCCGTGCCAATTTGGCCAACATTCCTCTGCTTGTTTGAACAATTTAAACAAGAAAAGTATCTCCTCTGTTTAAAACAACAAATCTCTCCTGTTTTAACAAGCATACCATCTTTGGGAGTGGCTGGTTTTCTTAAGCCTCAGAAAAAGGTTAGGGGCTGACCTCAAAGGGGCCCAAGGTATTTAAAGCCCCCACGTGAGAGGGAGGTCTGGAAGGAATATTCATTTCGACAAACTGGACAATAGACTACAGAGATGAAGATTCAGACATGAGGGTGTGGAAGGAGATCTTTTTTCCCCACAGCCCGGGGGCTACTTCTGGATCACAATGGGGTGAAAGAGAATTCCTTCCCATCTGTAGGCTTTCCCATCTTCAGTTGGTGCTGCTTCTCCCAGTTTGTGGCTTGCCCCAAACATGGGCAGCCAGTTGGACCACCAGGTGATCTTAAAAACCAAGGGAGGGGTTGAGTGACTGCTGCAGCTGAGATGCTGCTGAAGGAAACGTTGTAAGAAGAGCATTTCTGGGTAAACGTTAGATACATTTCCAAACCATGAGAGCAATTTACTAGCCCAACTGATGGCCTTGGAAGTTGAGGATCAAGCAAAGGATGGACAGCCTTTGGTCACAGATACCCTGGTTGTAATTCAACAAGTAAAAAGCAGGTAGTCCTCAACTCAGGACCATAACTGATTTTATTACCTTTTTTGCTGCAGTTGTTAAGTGAATCACAAAACTGTTAAGCAAATCTAGCTTCCCACATTGACTTTGCTTGTTGGAAGCTACCGGGAAGGTCGCAAATGGCAATCATATGACTCTGGGATGCTGCAACTATCGTAAATACATGCTGGTTACCAAGCACCTGAACCACGATCTGGTAACTGCAGCAATGCTTCTCTGGTCGTGAGTTGAGTAGTACTGGGCTGTGCTACCTATACTGGAATTAAAATCAAAGACCAATCCTAAGTCACTTTTTTCAGCGTTGTAACTTTGAACGTTGCTCAACAAGTGGTCATAAGTGAAGAACTACATTTATGGAGCAAGGATTGGCCTCTGATCCCAGGGCCTTTCCAACAGGTTTACTCAGAAATGAGCTGTGCTGTCTCCATGGAACCTCCTTCCAAGGGGTGTAATTAGAATAAAAGCCTAGATGCCATAACTCAGTTATGCATTCAGACATCTTCTATAGTCTAATATTCTGCTTTTGTTTCTTCTAAGTGGACAGCAGCACCTCCCTCTTTCTCTCTGTATAGTTAGTTCCTAAGAATAAAAGTTCTACATGCAGAGGAAATGTCTTGCATTTTTTTTTCCTATCAGCTCTCATACATTTGTTTTCTTTCAGAAAAGTTCTCAGAGAGAGATCACGGTGCTTGTTTAGTCTGACGGAGCCAAGAGTTGGTGTGTGAAGTTCCCATCTGCCATATCTTCTTCCAACAGCCTCCCTGGCTACCCATTCTTCCCTTTGAGGGGAGTCCTCAAGAAGGAAATATTCTTACTGCTCAGTTAAGGAGAGTTGGCATCGAGGGAGGGCGCAGAACGGAAACCTCTGGAACACAGAGAAACATCTGGAATACGGAGCCTTCTGCCCAGCATTCTGCAACTTCCCTGCCTTTCCAACAGTTGGGTTCACTCCAAAAAGGGGGAATGTCTGGGGGCTTTTTCATTCTGGGGAAGGGAGGGTACCAAGAGATGGAAAAATTTGCAGCTGGTCACATCGTTAACGGAGAGAAATTGGCAAGCCGTTTTCGAGAGTCCGAACAACAAGGTAGACAAACGGACGCCTCTTCTATCCGAGGTGAAGATGGAGACGTGGCAAGCCGACTTCCGCACAGCGTTGATATAAAATCCCCAAAACACACCGGAGCGTGTCTTTGAACAAGACCAGCGCCGATGCACGCGCTTCACCTTGGTGCACAACAGTACCTACATTGCCGACGCATTCCACAACTCGGAGGGCTTCAACTTTGCTCCTGCTGTCTCGACTCCACTTGCAAAAGGGAGGGTCCCGGCTCCCCTCAGACCCTCGCCAACTGTTTTTCTTTCTCTTCCTTGGTGTTTTCCCAAGGCCTGCCAAATTGCATTCTCTGAAGGATGAAGGTGATAAGGGGGTGATGGGGAGATGGCTGAAATGGCAACAGAGACTTCTTGGCTCTGGGATCTGTCCGTGGGGGGAGGTTGTGAGAAAGGCTGAGAGGGGGGGACCGGCCTTGCTCGCTCCGTTTGATGATTCAGCGTGGGTATTTTAAACCCCGACGGTGGCTTTGATGTGAGTTCTTTGCGGTGGGATCCAAAGATGGGCTCTGCCTGGGGACCCGGGCTGGTTGCAGCAGGTTGCTGAAGGTTTCCACAGAGAGAATTCCTGGAAGGGTTGGTTCATTGGCAGAAGAGAAACGCGAAGTTTAAATTTCTTTTGCCACCCAGACCGTTCGGGAGTCAACGGCTGACCCAAACTCTGAGGGAGATGGAGAGGCTCGCGCGATGCAAGGCGATAAGAGGAATGCCGCTATTGGCCTGAAAAAACAGTGGCACATCCCTGTTATGAGTAAAAACAAAACAGACCCCCCCTCCCCATTTCAGGATCCAAGGCCCATTTCTTGGGCATCCCAGGGGATGCTTAGGCTCCTGAGCTGGAGCGTGTGAACCTCTGCAAGGAGGATTCAAATTCTTTTTGCAAAGTGCAAGACCTACGGGGGAACTGGGAACCTGCTCTGGGTGGGTGCCAGGACTCTTAACTATTGTAATGTACAAAAGGACTCACACTTTCAAAATAAGATTTGCACCCCTTGTACCCATCCTTAGTTTTCAAAACTCTCCTCTGCTTGTAAAAATCACTTTGCCAGTGAAGAATCACACACACTTCAGCTTAAGGTAAAAAGCTCCCCTTTCGGTCATGCCCAGGGGGAATGCCCATCTCTGATTCACAGCTGAGGGAACCAGTGTTTGTCCGAAGACGCTTCCATGGTCATGTGGCTGGCATGGCTACACGCCGAGGCGCACGGAACGCTGTGACCTTCCCACCAATTTAGGCAGTGCCTATTCATCTTCTTGCATTTTGCATGTTTTGAACTGCTAGGTTGGCAGGAGTTGGGGCGAATAATGGGAGCTCACCCCGTTCCACGGTGTCTGGGTCTCAAACTTGGGCCGCCCACCTTCCAGCTGACATCTTAACCACTAGGCAACTGCATCCCTGCATACTTCAGTTTAGTTGCAGCTAAAAAAAAAAAATCTCCACAGGTTAATAACATACAGGATTTCACATGCTCAAAAGAACCAACTGTTCAGGCTTCTAAACGCAGCTTTTCATGATCGAAACGTCACCCCAGTACAATAAAGAAACAGGGAAAGTCTTCAGTCATGTAATTACAGTGGCCATCTTGACTTTTTTGACCAATTCTGGCCACCCAACACATCCTGAAGGACCCTGACAACATGTAACATCCAACAAAAGGGAAAGAAAAGCAATTTTGTAATTTTAGAAGTTGATCATTAACATAAAAGCAAAATGAATAGCAAAATCCAAACTGTATCAAAACCAAAAATAAGCAAAAAAAACCCAGACAGAATCCGAGAGCTGCCCACAGTTCGTCAGTTGGGACCGACAGTGCTGTGAAATAAAACACTTTTAACCTGTTTGGTAACCAAAATGCCCTCTGGATCACCACGTGCTATGAACACAATGGGTGTTTTCTGTTCAGCCAAGCAGGTTTTCATCTTCCAATGCAGACTTCACCTTTCTTCATCCTTGGATTGAGGGCGATGATTCTCTACCTTTGCAAGTTTAAGCTGGGTGGACATCAACTCCCAGAATCCCCCATGCTGATCTCAAATTTTGCAGGTTTCAGCTGGGCGGGCTTCAGCTCCCACAGTCCCCCCAGCCAACATGCTGATCTCTACCTCTACGAGTTTTACCTCTACGAGTTTCAGACGGGCAGATTTTAACTCCCCAAATCCCCCCAGCCAACATGCTGATCTGAACCTCTGCAAGTTCAATCCGGCTGGGGGAGTTCTGGGAGTTAAAGTCCACCCAGCTTAAGCATGCAGGGATTGAAAAATACTGCTCTGGGGCAATGGAGGGTGTGGTTTCAAATCATTTCCATGCTCCCTACGCCACAGATCGCTCGGACAAGCTCAGATTTGTCTGTCCCAACCCCACCTGACCTCGCTGCACGGATGAAAATGATTCCTTCGTCCCTTGAGGAAATAAATAAAAACTGTTCTCCTATCTGCAACAGGTAACAGTGAGAAAACCTGATAGCAATCTCCCACTGTAAACCAGGTGTGACAATTTTACTGCTTCTTTCCCGATGGGCACTAAAGGGAAACAACAGCAGCAACAACAAACATGTAATCTCGACAAACACCCCCAGGATAGGCAAATTCCTGCCCTTATTTCAAGAAGGGGATCTGCTTTTAATTAACACTTGACACAGGTGGGAGCTGCTGTTCTGCACTTCCTGATGCTAATTTCCTCTCCTCCAAAGGATCAGAGATGCTCCTTCAAAGCCAAATGGAGAACTGCAGAAAGAGACCGGCAGAAGTCAGAAAAGGACGAATAAACCTTTTGTCCAGAATGGTGGCTCATTCCTCGAGGAATGCTGCTCTTTGCATTTGTTTTATTTTCTCTGTTAGGT
Source organism: Acrochordus granulatus (assembly GCA_032468055.1). Lineage (NCBI taxonomy): Eukaryota > Metazoa > Chordata > Lepidosauria > Squamata > Acrochordidae > Acrochordus > Acrochordus granulatus. The sequence goes on from JANHZU010004660.1 coordinate 7,382, forward strand.
TTCTATCCGTCAGTTCCGTCCAAAAGTGTTGCTGTCTTGAGGATGCATCCGCAGAAGTGCAGTGTGCCACTGTGCCACGTCGCACACTGCCATGCAATGGTAAACGATGGTCTATTGAACAAAGCGCTGGGCAAACCACAGCCTAAGAAAGTTGGCAGCTTGAAGATGTGTGGACTTCCTCTGCCAGAATTGCCCAGCTAGCCATGCCATGGGACGGGATGGGATGAAGGCATTGTAATGAGGTCACTGCCAAAAAAGAGGTGGTCAGAGGATATTTGTCCTGTGGTTACTTGTCCCAGAGGTCACAGACAAAGGACTGTCTGACCCACAGTCTCTGTTTTCACTTATTCTGGGCTTTCCAAGGCGCTGCAAGGATCCATCAATCCTTTGAGCTGGCAGAGAAGGATGCAGCCATAAAACGTGCCACTCTGATTGCTGAGCCCTCTTCTGTCACCACCACCAGGCCAGGGACTGGCACTGTCCTTACAGTTTTAAAATGGGACAAGTCAAGGAAAGTGATTGGTGAACTTCTCGGGCTTTGTTTCTCTTGGATGAAGTATGGGCTGCTGGCAGGAAAATACCCATGATTTTCCCTAACATGAGGTCGGGCAGGGCTGGGTGGCAGGTGCTTGAAGTGGCATGCTTCGCCGCATGCCAAGGTGGGCTGTTTCTCAATGCAAATCTAGTGCTCTTCTGAAAAAGCACGAAACCCATCTCTAAAGATAGTCCAGCTCAGAAGCAGAAGGAAGCAGGAAAGAGCGATGGACGGATTCAGATACTTTATTGGCCAAGCGCGCAAGAGAATCTGACTCCAGTTCAAGACAACAGTAAATAAAATAATAACATAAATAAATGAAATTATGTATTCAGCTTAATTTGTTGAAGTAAAACGTGCATCGAAAGCATGCAGCCGGTAGAAAGGGAACAGAGCAAAGTTTGGGATGAGAACCACGAATCTATTGATAAGGACGTATCAGTGAGCAGTCCGTAAGACAATACCGAGGCATATGTGTATACAATATAAGACAATACAATACAATAATCAATAAGACAATAAGCAGACTCCATTCTCAACTAGGCTACAAAGGAATGTCTGGGAATGGCTCAGGAATAAATAAGCAAAATAGCATCTTTCTGAAGCAATAAACATAGGTCGAAAAATGTAAAGCCCGGTCTGCCCCAGGCCATACGGAGGCAAGTGCACAAAAGGGTGATGCTTATGTTCTCTTCACTAAATGAGGCCTGCAATTGTAGAAACAAGTCTCCCCCCGCAAAATTCAGCAAGTCTGGCTTCCAAAAATCCCAAATCGAAGCACTAAACAGGAGAGAGCGTCAGAGTTTTTAGCAGGTCATCAACTGGTCTGGGTTCAAATTCAAGGTTGCCAGGTTCATGAGTCAAGGCACACGGAGCGGGAGTTAACAGATGGCTGTCATCAACGGAGAGCGAGCTTCTTTTTGCTGCTCCGTTTTAACAGAAAGCCGCCCCGCTGTAGCTCATTTAGTGGGGCGGGACTCCTTTCTCACAAGCAGGCACTTTTGCTCTGCTTTTTCTGAAGCCTAATTTATTATCAATAAATTGTGATTTTAATTCTTGACTTCCTTTTATTTGCTTTTCTACCAGCTGCACATTTTGATGCACATTTTTCTGTTTGGATACATACAGTTTCGTTTAATTTTGTTCACGTTATTATTATTTTGTTCACTGTTGCCTTGCAAGTATCATGAGAGTCAAGTCCTTGTGTGTCTTAACACGCTTAGCCAATAAGGTATCTGTAATCTGTAGATGGAAAGATGTCCCTTCAGAAGCCAGAGGTTCAATCTCTTCTGTCGCAAAAGCCAAAATGACCCTGAAGGGCATGGGAATGGCCTGCAGCAGTCCAGAATAGCCAATAGGATCAGGGCAGGTGCCACTCCTGGTCATGTCAGGAACAAACCATCAAAGCCATCAGAGCAAAAATGTAAAAAGAGGGAGAACCTTCTTTTAAACCTGGAATGGCTGGACACAGCTTTAAGTTGGCACAGTGCTGGGCAGGAGATGAGAGGAGAGCAAAACCCTGGCATAAATATGATCTCAGAGCGTCTTAGTCCCATATTCACATTCAGGGGATGTGAAGATGAGCTCTAACACACACCAAACCCGACATCCGAAAGGAAGGAGCCCAACTGCATCCAGTATGGATCATAAACAGGAAGAACAGCTGGGGGGGGGTTTCTGGCTTTTCCTTTCAGGAAGGGAAAGTGAACGGAAAGATACAAAGGGTCGTCTTTGAAGTCTGCGGCTGCCTTGCTCTTTGGGACATGTGCTCTGCAAAACCGAGCTTCCACCTCCCTGGTCGCCTCATGGCTTTCCTTTGCGGGGTGGGGGCTCTGATTTCAAAGAGGAATCAGCCCCATGTGGGGTCTGCCATCGCTTCAGTTCCCCCAGACCGGTTTTAGGACGCCGAACCTGGTGAAAGGTTGGTTTGGAGGCCCTGAGTGGAGGCTGCCCATGGAAAGGGTGACCCCTGTTAAATCACCTTGTGTACTTACCTAGTTTAATTGAGCAATAGATTGTAGTTTATGTAATCAAGAGAAAATAGTTTAACTGAGTAAATAATTAATTGACTTCCTCGTGTCCAGATGCCTGTTCCAGGGACCCCAGAATCTGTAAAATGCCACCCTTTATCATGACCATCTCTGCCCTACACTCCTGAGATTAAGATTTACAGCGATTCAACGCTCCCTTTTGAGAGGAGCATTTAAGCTGGACGGGATTTTCCACATCAATAACAGAATTCAGCAATCTTTGAAGAATGATAGACCTCGTGCAGACCAACAGTGCAGAAGCTAAATTATAGCACACTTGTGCACGCCCAAGGGACCTCAGAGTCACACGTTCCCACCAGACCAACTGTCCTTTTCGGAAAAGTTTTCTAACATCCCATCGGAATCAGCGTTCCCGTCATTTCAATGTCTTCTTCCATCTCCTGGACTTGGGAACCTCAAGAACTTCACTTTCTCCTCCTGCTTTCGGGGTTTTCAGACATTTGATCACCCCATCCCCTTTCACCGCCAGCATCCTCCTCTCCAGAGCTGGAGAGGAGGATCCTTCTAGGAAGGATCACTAGGAAGTGTTAGTCCTTCCTAACACTTGATTCTCCAGCCCTAATTATATTCCCATGGACTTTCTCTGAACCTTTTCTGCTTCTTTCTTAAAACACGGAACCAGGAACTCATGCCATGAGCCGGCTTTGGAAAATGCGGGTGCCACCTTGGTGGTTCGTCCGTCCGTTCCGCGCGTCTCGCCAATGCAGCCTCTTTCTGGCCTTTCTCGTCGGGGAAGACAGACAATACTCATGTTCAGCTGAGCCTGTGTCAACTCAGCCACTGTGGTTCGCCAACTGTGGCTGAACGCTCAGCGTAGTGTGCAGCTGTAAGCCGCCGGGAGCTTTAATCCGATAAACCATAGTTCGCAAAACCGTGGCTGAACGTGACCATCTTTTTCCGTCCTTTTGTCCCTGTTCCTTTCGAGTTTCGTCATTCCAAAGCAATCATGGTCTGGGTGATCGTGTAGTCCACCGGTGCAAAGAGTTCTGCTCAACATCATCACCGTTTGTGTATTTGGAGTCAGCAGCTTCGCCCTTTGGGACCTTATTGGAAGTTGGAGGCAACTCGGAAAGGGGCCTGTTCCATTTCACTCTTGTCAGTTTGTATCTTGGGGCTTGCAAATTTATCTGGCGGGATCTTTTGATGAGCAGTTGGGTCGCCGAAGAAACTCTCCTGCGAAATAAACACATGGAGGGGCGGGAAATGAATTTTTGATCGACTGAGCTCCTCTGTCCCCAAGGCGTCCCCCACATAAGCCCGGCGATGGCCGGCTTAACGTATGGCTGGCCCGCGCCTACAGAAAGACAAGGGCTGGGTTAAGCCATAAAGGCGCTGCCTGCATTTCAGTTTAGCTCGCCGAAGGTGTTGTGTGGCTGGGCTCGAAGAACAGTGCGTGGAAAGCAGCGATTCTGTGAGCTTTTAAGCAGCAAAAATGCAAAGATACGCGATGGCTTTTTGCGGGTCTTCTCTTTCGCGCTTCTTGAAAAATGCATCCCGAAGGAGCAAAACAGCCCAGCCACCGCTTCCTTTTCTTCCGAGAGTCGATGGGGAAGCCTCAAGTCCTGGGAAAGTAGGTAGGTTAAAGGATCTCTCATCTTTTCCACCAAACTAACTCTGGCTCTTCTTGTGGGGCAGGACTAATTCTAATGCTGTTCCCTAGTTTGGTGATGAGACGTCTACAGAAAAACAACCAAGCTCAGAGAGCACCGAGGACTCCGCGATTCAACCTGAGCTGCAAATATTCTTTTCTGTTAGGATTAAATCCTCAATACTTTCATTGGGGGAGAGAGAGGAGGCTTCAGACCAGCTGACTAAATTTACCTCTTTGCAGCAGGCCAAGCGCACGCGCATGTGTGTGTGTCTGTGTCTGTTTGTTTTCATCCCAGCAAACGCTCCCAGATGCTGCTTGATGTTGTGCGTTTCCTCTTTTGCCTTCCATGGAGAGTTGACTAATTGTGATGCCTTCCTCTGAGTGCCTCATCTTGCTTTCTTCTCCAAAAATGCCTTTATCTCCTGGAAGACGGCGAGCGGAAGGCGGGTTCCTGTTTGCGGCTGCTGGCCGGGGAAGAGTGACCTCCTTGCTCTCAGCTCCTCGGTGACCCTGGTGTGGCTCCGCAAGAGCAGCCCAAGCAGGCTTGGATGCAAAACATCCCTTCCCAGGGAACAATAGCCTGGCCAGCCTCTGCCCACTCAACGCCTTCGGCATCAGGAAGATCGGAGGAAGACGAGAAGAAGAAAGAATCGGCTGGCCCACGAAGTGCGTCGAGCGTTGTTTCCCCAGCTCGGCAGACCGAAGAGGTGGGCTGCAGCTCCCAGGATTCCCCAGACCTGCTTTGGGGAGCAAGGTGCCCACCACGGCTTTTTATTCGGTTTTACACCTTCTCAGCCCACCCTACGTGCTCCCATCCAAGCGTTCTCCAGGTCCAGCTCCCCGCAGTTTAGGCCAGACGTAACCAGGCTCCCTTGAGCCACCCTCAAATCCCGGTGACTTCATAGGCACATCCTGGCTCTCTCCTTGGCGGCAGCATGGAGGTGGCCGTTCGCGCTGCCTTCTTCCAGAAAGTGTTTTGATTTTCCAGCTTATCTCTCGAGACCAGCTGCCCAGATCAGGTTGGCCAGGTGTCCTCCGGGCTGAGAATGTCTCTTCCCACAAGCAGAAAAATCAGAGGTTTCCTTTCCTTCCTGGAGCAGAAGGACTTCGGAAAGGGAGGCCAGGCCGCGCACATCGGCTCATCCCAGACTTGGCTGCTCAAGCCAAGTTACTAAAACAAACAAACAAACCCAGCAACACAACCACCCCCCCACAACAAAACCACAGACTTGTGTCCGATTCAATTGAGGGTAAGAATCTGCATTTTGAACGGGAAAATTCAGGCTCAGTGAGGAGCGCCAAACTTTTTGTCTGAAAGCACCCGCGTCATTCCACCGCGGAGTCCCCACGGTCACATGACCGACATTAGGGCATTCGACCCTTTCGTTTCTCTTAGATTAAGTACAGCGACATCCTTAAGATTAAAGTGCATGAGGGGGACATTATTTTTTTCCCTTTTTTTTAGACGGGAGAAGAGAATAAAGTTAGGAATATTGCCTTCGCGATGTTACATATTGACTTGTATTTAGTTTGCATCTGCATTTATTTGGGTTTTTTATGTATATATTATGTAGGGTCTGTTTTGTTTTTTTGGAAGTTTACCTTTAGGTTTTTTGTATTTTATGTGGTAGAAGAAAAATAATTAAAAAGTCATTAAAAAAGTCAGGGTGTTTGGCAACCGGCATGCATTTACAGTGGGTTGCAGCCTCCTGGGGGGCGGAGATGCCATTTGAGACCTTCCCAGGGGTCTTCCAACAAGCAAAGTCAATGGGGGGAGCCGGATTCATTTAACGACCGTCTGATTTGCTGAATGACCGCAGTCATTTGCTTAATGACCTTGGCCAAAACAATAACAAGGATGGACACAACTCTTGTAACGACTACATTGTTTAGCGATGGATGTTCCAATCCCAATTTTAGCCATAAGTCGAGGACTACCTGTAAGTTCAAGCGGGATGCGAAGGCAGTTTTGTTTAACCCGTGATTTGCTGAACAAGACAGAACGCTCAGCTTTGCGCGCAGTTCTCGACCGTACGACAGCGAGGACGATGGCAGGCAGGCCTAACGTAACACACTAAGGCGGGGATGGCGAACCTTTTGAACTCGCGGGACGAAAAATTGGGGAGTGCCCCACTTGACTCTGTGTGTCGCTGCCAAACAAAAGCGAAGCAAGTCTTTCCACACCCCTGTGGCCGAGCGCAGGAGCTGATTTCACACGGTCGCTGATGGTGTGCGCACTCTGGAGACTGCAGCCACACCGCAGTCACGATATCCTCGAGCCACGCGCAACCGCCCTGCGCAGCGTTTGGAAGGCAACTGAACCGCGCGTCGGCTGAGGCCCTGCCGCGCCTCGCAAGTTGCCCTCTCTTTCACGTCGCCATCAATCGCCGTTCTGAACATGACAGATCACGTCCCGATATGGATGGTGAGGAGCTCTGGGTGGTGAACAAACGAACAAACCATCCGTTCCCGACGGTTTGTTCGTTCGGCTTCTTTGACGACTCGGACAAGGATGTCGTTGTCAGGGACCGGCGAATGCCGGAAGGTCATCCGAAACATCGTGGCGCGCCACCTTTGACAGACAGGTCGTACTGGAGTTTGCCATCCCCGCGCTAAGCAAAAAGCAGCCACGTCACAGCTTAGCGTGGAGTGTGAGTCCGGGACGAGTGGATGAGGACTGATGACGGCTGGGTGGTCAACAGCTGATTGCCTTGTGCAGCGCCTCTTCCTCCTCCCAAAAATAGCTTCCACAGTTTGGTTGGGAATGGCATTACGGGAGTTTCCCAGGCTGGTTGTACATCTCTGCGTTGGGCACGTGAGGAGGAGAGGCGACTTTTTTAAGAAGCGTCTTGGCAGATGTGCTCCGTGGTGAAGCCAAAAATAAAAACGACTGGCCCTGGGAATGTAGCAATTCCCCCCAATAATCACATCCCCAGGAAAATGTTTATGTCTTGGGCTGATGATTGCCCTTTCCAGCCTGTTCATGGAATTAAAGGAGACTGGAAAAACACTTTGAATATTCACATGGAATAAAACGTTTTGAGACCAAATTTGCTAGGCTTTGGATGGGTTTATTTTTAACACAGAATGTTTAAAAGAGGACTGAATAGAGGGGTGGGAAGCTATTGCTGGTGTTGTTTTCACAGTGTCGTAGAAGATCAGAAGAGACTCGGAAATCCTCCAGTCCAATTACCTGCCCAGGTGCTCAGTGAGTTTGGTTGTTTTCTTGCAGACGTCTCATGACCCAACTAGGTAACATCATCAGTGCTAAAAGGGAGTGAGGTTTGCTTTCTTTATATACTGGTGGCTTGCCCTGTCAGTGTTGGGGGGAGTGTTCTTGGAGGTTCCTTGATTAGGCT
>JANHZU010004660.1:15017-28764 GCA_032468055.1 Acrochordus granulatus
GCCCTGTCAGTGTTGGGGGGAGTGTTCTTGGAGGTTCCTTGATTAGGCTGTTGTTTAATGTTAGTTTGTCACCAGGAACACTGATAGGGCAAGCCACCAATATATAAGGAAAGCAAACCTCACTCCCTTCTAGCACTGATGATGTTATCTAGTTGGGTCATGAAACATCTGCAAGAGAAAAAACACTCAGAGAGCACCAAGGACTCCACAGTTCAAGCCTGAGCTACAAAGCTCAATTGGTACTTGCCCAGTTTGGAACTTATGATCTCCTTACAGCCTCCTTAGCTATCCCCATTGAAAAACCTCCTTGGGAAAATCACCTTCAGTTCTCTCCTAAGGACTGAGTAGATGGATAGGAAGCCAAGGATGAGACAAACGGATGGACAGAGGTTCCCTCTTCCAAATCTTTCCATTTTCTTGCTGCTTCCCTGGCTGCTCCTTCTTCCCAAAATCTGGGAGGAGTTTCCTCTTGTGTCCTTCTTTGGGAATGTATGGATGGATAGGCAGCCAAGGAGGCTGCAGATCAATTAACAGAGTTTTCCCTATTGTAGATCTTTGCAACCTTCTGCAGAGACTCCCTGGCTGCCTCTACTTCCCTGGGTCAAAAAAATCTGTTGGGATTTCAGCGGATGCCTGCCGGAGCGAGGATTTTAAAGATATATAGCATCGTGCTTTGTGTATTTATAAATGTCTAATGTGTTTACGTATTTATCAACATATAAAGTTTCTGACTCCAAACTCCCTTTCTACTGGCTGCATACTTTGGGTGCACACATTATTTCTGAATACCTAATTTCATGTATTGTTTCTGTGATTACCCTATTTACTGCTGTCTTGGAAGTATACTGAGAGCTGCTGTACCGGAGTCACATTCCTTGCCCGTCTCACAACGCTTGGCCAAAAAAGAATCTGTATCTGTAAAAAAATAAATGAGTATCATGATTATTTAATTTTGTTTCTTTTGGGGAGGGAGGTGCTTTCTGAGTCAATGATGACTCCCTAGTGATTGCCTGGACTAGTCCCTGCAGTTCTCTTGGCAATGTTTTTAGAAGTGGTTGGCCATGGTCTTCTTCCTCCCAGGGGTGAGAGAGAGGAACTGACCCAAGGTTCGTGCCTAAGATGGGACTAGAACTCACCGTCCCCTGGTTTCTCGCCTGGTGCCTTAACTATGGGACCAAACATTTCCTCTGAAGGAATCCACACCTTTCTGAATGTCTCCTTCTTATCAGGGTTCTTTGGGATTGCGCCTCGTGATCCACGCAACACTTCCGACTGGCTGAACGTCTTTTGCAGGCAAACCATTGCCGCCTCTGCCACGTTGGTGCCATTGTTTCATGCTGGCGGAGGTGGAAGGAAAGAGGAGGATGACCAGCAGCCAGGTGGAAGGGCTCAGTTAGAGCAGCGAGAGGGGCACCCTTGGAAGACCTAAAGACCAAGTTAGAGGCAGATTGTCATGGACAAGGCCATGAAGAGCTGACACCTGACTGATGGCGCAAATCAATCAATTTCATGCAGGAGCCATGTGCTGCTTTTTCCTCCCCTTCCCAGGTTGCAGGAAGACCTGGCAGCCATTCCATAGGTGTCAGGCTATTTTTTTCTCCTGAATTGTTATCTGTGGATCAGAACTGGGGTGTTTGTGATGAATACCATCCTAATTATATTTAGAAAACTCCCTTTTAATTGTCCCAGTGAGTTTAGGTATTCCATAGGGAAGGGGACTTTAAGTACTGTTATTTTTACTACTTTTTCTTGCATTCTTTGCATTTTTCTAGTGAAATGGTACAGCTGAAATAAAAAGAAAAGTAGTAATTAAAGCTTCATCCCAAGAACAGAAGATGACACAATTTAATTAAGAAAAGCCACTGAAGTGACCAGGAAGAAGCGATACATAATCCTCCAGTCAGTTGGGAGCAATCAACCCAAGTGCTGCAAAGAAGAAACCTTTAATTAAAGGAACAAGAGCCCTGCATTTTATCTTCCCTACTCTCAACCCAAGAATAGATATAATTGCAGATCAGGTGTGAGGAACACTAAAGGATGCAATCCTTGACTGTCAGGCTGTAATTCTTTGGAATACACTCAATTTAAAAAAAAGTCAAGAAAATAAAGGACTTGCTTAATTGTATTTTACAGCTGCTTTGACCCTATTTATTTATTTAAGCAGCCCCTAACAACTTTGGGGGGGGCTTATGATTAAAAAAGCGAGAACAGTGCCAGAAAGAAAAAAAAGATTCATAAACAGCCTGAAGAGAGACATGTAACCATCTAATGTGGATTCCCCCTCAAACTTCCCCAAGGTTTAGAGAATAGCTAGGTTAAGATTTCTCAGCCTTGGCAACTTGAAGAGATGTGGACCAACTCCCAGAATTCCCCAGGCAGGTGGCTGGGGAATTCTGGGAGTTAAAGTCGACACCTCTTCAAATTGCCAAGGCTGAAAAACACTAAGCTAGGTCTTCATTAGCTTCCCGAATGCCGACCTCTTGAATGCATAGAATTCCCAAAGTTGGAGGAAGCTGTGGGGCGCATTCCTGGCTTGGCAACATCGTGCGAAGAGAAGTCCACCTCGGTCACGGCTCTTACCGTTAAGAAGTCTTTTCTAGTGTTCATCCAGAATCCTCTCATCCTATCAAACCTCCGTTCTGGTTTGATGGAGACCATAAACTGCGGACATCCCCCCAGGTCCAGGAAGAAATGGTGTCAGTTTGGCCCTTGGCCAACAGTCCTTCGTAGAACATCTCATGCCCTTCCACCCCTTTGTAAGGCTCCGTTTCCAGATCATCCTCATTGTGCCCCTTCCAGTTTCTAAACCTTTCTTCCAAGGCGGTGCCCAGTTATGGACAGAGGATTTGAGATAGACCCAAACAATGCAGAATGGGGAAAAAGACACTGCTTCTCACGTTTGGAAACGTGGTTCCATGATGCGACCTAAAGTTGCGCTGGGGACTAAGATGGGGCTGTTCTGCAGCCACTCCTCTGCCTCATACTTGACTGACGGTCAACCACAATGCCCCACCTGCTACCTACGTCCCCAGAACACATTGACAGTCTTGTCTTGGACTCTTATCCCAAATCCTAGAGACCCCAGAGCTTGGGTGTTGGATGCATGCCAACTGGAATTTTGAAACCAAATTACAGGCTTTCTGTAGCGGCGATCCAAAAGACGTTTTGTGACACATTCTGATTTCTCGATCATATCGAGAAAGTTTAGCGCTCAATCTGGGCTAATTTGCTTGCTTTTCACTCTTGCTTGCCGAATAAAGGAGAAGAGGGGGAAATCTTCACATCGCTTCAAAGCTTTTCCTGCTGTGAAAGTCTCAGGCTTTCGATTCCCACCCCGAAGTCGTGGGCCAGTCAGTCAGGTCAGGTCTTGCAGTCTCCTGGCCACGGCAGGACCACAAAGTCCTGGTGCCAGATTTTGACAGAAGCTGTTATTTGTTGGGAGCTTCTGCACAGCACCTAACAGTGGGCGCTGTGGAAACTGGCCAGGTATCTCTGCTGTCTTTATGAAGGAGCTCCTGGCAGCTTGCAAGAGCCCTGGGCATCATTTTGCTTGGTACGCGTGCTTTTTATGTGATGCTTTTAAATCTGTTTGCTTCAGCTCATAATAAAGTTTAAAATACCTTATATACTGGAGTGCTCATTTCCTCTGAATCTAAAAGAACTAATTGCCTGGACATTGGATCACTGCCCTGACACTTGGCAAAATGCCTTTTGGGGGGGAACAGAAAAAAACCAGCAGTTTTAAGCTGTTACACTTGGATAAGTGTGAAGGTGGGCTATGGGTAGGGTTGGAGAGAAAATGTGACAGCACAGCAATGATGGCAAAAGTTTTGGGGGGCAAATAAGAGGAAATGGACCCAAGTGAGGAAGGGGGGGAGAGAGAGATTAGATACTTGGAGCAAACACCCATCCTTTAGCTTCCTGCCATTGTGTAGCCAAGGGCAGGGCAAGGGGGGTTAAGAAAGGATAGGCCTGCATAAACACTTAAGTCAGGTTTCCTTTGGATCTTTCTACCCTGGCAACGCCCAGGTCTGACTGTAAAAATAAGTGGCAAGGCTAGAGCAGCAAGTATTTTGCCCCATAACCTCTAATCTCCAGAGCCAGATGTTAATTTTGCCCCAGAAGAAAGAAAGAAAGAAAGGAAGGAGAGAGGAAGAGAGAGAAAGGAAGGAAGAAAGGGGAGAGAGAGAGAGAAAGGAAGAAAGAGAGACACAAGCACAAGCCTGCAGTAACTGAAGTTTCTACTTTTAAAAAGGTTAAAAAAGATCAGAAACATAATGAAGACGGAGAATTGCTATTTTCAGCAGTTTCCCCCCCTTTCATTGTGAATTAATTACCATTTCCTGGTTGAATTTTGAGTCTATGCATCTGGCAAGAGATTTGGCTGAGAAGGATTTGTGCTACAAAGGCGGCCGTCCCTGAGCCTTTTTTAAACAAAACTAACAAGCCACTTAACAACTCGAGTCGCTATTTTTGACTTCTGGAAGGGTAGTCCAGCAACTCAAAATGAAGGCTGCCGTGTCTTCGTGGAAAAGGGGTATTTCTGCCAACGCAGAAATGTAAGGAAACCAATACTGGGGACCAGTCCTGAAAGAGGAACTACTTTTGAGCGGAGCACTGATCTCTACCCATCGAGGTGGGGCTTCCATCGCCTTGTTGCCGGCACCATCTTGACTTTTTTACCCTCCCAGCAGGTCTATTGGGCCTCTAAGTCAAAGTGACAGTCTCTCCTTTCTCCACCTAATACAGGGCGAGAATCCACCTGCAGCGTGAATCCAAGGCAGGTGTTGGGAGCCCCCGACCCGTCCCCATCAACAGAAAACCCTTTTTTATTCTACCGTCTTGCAGAAAGGAAGCTCGGTCCAAACGAGCCAGGGTCACTTTTTAAATTCACTTTTCTTGAAAAAAAACCCACACAAAACACCTTGCTGATTGTCGCAGCCTAAATGGCTGGGGACACGAAGTCGCATCTCCCTTTTCCCAGACTTCCCCAGACCCTTAACAACAGGAGGAAGGAGGGGATGAAAGGAGCCGGTTCAGCCTTAAGTGGGAAAATCAAATGGGAAAGCCACCAGCGCCCCACCCAGCTTTGAAATAGCTCCCACGGTTTGAAGAAATGAGAGGTGGACGCACGATGTGGAAAAAGCCTTTTTTTACGATGAGCACGTTTTCTTGGCCCATAAGCAAGCGGCCCGCGGCCCCATTCTGAGATGCTCCAGATAACGTTTTTTCTCTCAGCCACTGTGGCGCCCTCCGCGTCTCTCCCTCCCCAGGAACCAACCACGGGGAACCCAGACGTGAAGCCACCCCTTGCAAGCTTCTCGCCGTTTTTCCCTGCACTGCAAAGGAGGTTTTTCTTCATCTCTCTCAGTCTGCAGAAGTTTGAACAACCATTTCTCGTCTCTGGGGAATGTTTCCCAGCTGACGGAATGGCTGGGGATGATGGGCACTGACCAATTATAAGCCGCCAAGAGTCTGTTGAGATTGGCAGCGTTGGAACGTGAGATATAAACACATACATACACACATACTGTTCTTCCCTACATTTTCACTCCTCCTCGCCTCCCAGTTCCCAATCTGAGCCCCCCCTAGAGGAGTCCCCTCCCAAGGCCTCCTCTTATAAAAGTGGGAGAAGCCACAGATACTCCAGAGAGTGTATGCAATAGAGGGGGGGCACCCCCTTACCTTTTTGGCACCTTGGCCCTCTGCAAAACCACCACCTTCTTTTTTTTTTTTCAAATTATCTTCTTTTTTTTTCAAAAGCAAACTCTTGTTGGTCAGAGTTGGGGGGGACACAAGTTTTCGTGCACAAGGCTGACCGCCTTGCCCGTTGTTTTCTGCAGAGCACGCAAATGCACCGAAAGAGAAGTTCGGAAGGGACCTTTGCCGTTTGCCCCTCTTTTGCTGCCTACCCAGGACCGCGGAGCAAACCGGGGAAACGCTTCTTTCAAGAGGCTTTGGTGCCGCCTTCTGGCGGACGGCGCCGAGGCTCCAGCTTCACGGTCCAACGACGAGCTTGGAAAGCCGAACCCGGATCCCCTCGACCACGTCCAGAACTACGGATTTCAGCTCCCTTCGTGACGCCAGTTTATTTTTTTTTCCAAATTTGTAAGCCGCCCATCTCCCTCAACCGCTCCTCTCTTCCTCTACGGCTCAGAGGTCCTGTGGGTCACACGTCAGCGTACCCAGCATTTTCTGATCACAGAGGCTCCTGCAGTGGAAGGAGACTCATGTCCTTCTGAAGGCCCCTCGGGCTTCTCTCTCAAGCTGATCGGGACAACGGAGATGCTTTTCGAAATGCAGCTCATTTCTCTTGATCGTAGCGTTCTGCAGTGTGCGGATCGAGGCAGTGGGCACGCACAAGCCCCTGTGCATCTACAGAGTGTGTGCTTGGAATGGAAAGGCTCCCTCTGCAATCAGACTGCACGGAAAAGCTTGTTCGGCCAAGGAGCAGGTAGACATGTGCTGTTGAAGGAAAGGGCAGCTGGGGCAACCGGGGTGTGATGTCATCAACAGCAAGATGGGAAGGCGATGACCTCTGACGGTCAAGTCACCTTACTACTGTCTTAGACCCACACAAGCTTCTGAAGATCTAAAACGTGGCCCCTGACCACGGGCTGATCTCCAAAGCTTCAACCCACTAGTAGGCTTCTCCAAAAATGACAAATTAAACCAAAACTCTACTCAGCCTCCTGGTATTAGACTCCAATTAATAATACCAACCTCCTGGTATTATTAGACTCCAATCCCCCTCATGCTCAGCTGGTCAAGAATTATGAAGACTTTAGCCCAACCTATTTGAAGGATAAAAGTTGTATCAAAAGTTGTAGAAAATCAGTGTAAGGAAATTGGTTTCATCTTTCTTTTTAGATGACGTCGACAGACATTATAACAGGTGAACACAGAATCCCAGTGAGTACAGGAAACCAACTTGTCCGGAAGTCCTATATTTGCGGGGTTCACGTGCTACCTTGAACTAGGAATGAACCAACTTGCAGTCTGGAGTCTCTTCTGATCATTGTTGAAAACTGATGATGGAGCCTTATCATTTTAAGGTGGGAAACTCATGAGAAGTCTAGGGTCGCTCTTAAAGTAGGCCTACAGGGTCTGCTGCTATGATAATACATTCTTCCACCGGGCAGAGAGTTGAACTAGATCAGCGTCTCCCAACGTTGGTGGCTTTAAGATGGGTGGACTTCAGCTCCCAGAATTCCCCAGCCAGCAATTCTGGGAGCCGAAGTCCACCAACGCTGAGAAACGCTGGACCAGAGGCTTCGGCGCCTCTCCCAGTTGGACTCCAGAAGGAGCAGAAGCACCTCAGCTCCACCAGAGCCAAGTTCCACCTGCATGGAGCGTCACCCTTACCTCCTACGGGCCTCGGTCTCCCAAATCTCGCCGCTCCTCCCTGAGACCAAAATAAATAAATAAACAAACAAACCCCGCTCTAAATTCTGGGCAAATATCTCAGCGATTAGGAAGAGAGACATTCTGATGATGCGCGCCCCGTCGTTCGCCCTGGTGACTGTCCTCCGAAGCTGCGCCGGCAGTGGGCACGTCACGTAAAAGGCCGGAGAGCGATCCGTCCACCGACATATCATAAGCCAGCTTGGCGGACTGTGTGCCTTGAGTGAGACCATGGACGAGCAGGGAGAGATGCTGACCCAAAGACCCCCGTACCTCCAACCAGGTTTATCTTCTCTCTTGATCGACAACACTGCTTTACGGTGTGATGCGGAAGAGACACACCAGTTGCATTGCCAGGGCCACTGACGCAACTCGGGCTGCACCGAACGTTGCCCGAGAATGACCCAGGAATACTGGGCGACGAGCACTTGTATTGAGCTACAGATTGTCCTCGACTTACAACCATCCGTTTAGCCACCATTCAAAGTTACAATGGCCATAAGTGATTTATAGCCGGTCGTCACGTTTACAAGTGATTCAGGCACTTGGCAACCGGCATGTATTTATGACGGTTGCAGCATCCCGGGGTCGTTTGATCCCCATTGGCGACCTTCCCAGCTGGCCTCCAGCAAGCAAAGTCAGTGAGGTCAGCCAGATTCGTCGAATGACCGCATGATTCCCCTGACAACTGAAGTGATCCACTTAACCACCGTAGTAAAACAAAAGTCGTAAAATTGGCTGCGACTCTCTTAACAGCTGCCTTGCTTAGGGAAGGAAATTCTAGTCCCAACTGTGGTCGTAAGTCGAGGACCATCTGTATTCCGCTTGACCGTAACTCAGTTCAAACAACGCCGAATAAAACTGAGATTGGATCCCGGGCCCGCCCACCTCTCTGTCTGAACAGAGCAACTTCTGAAATCACCTCCCAGCCTGACAAATAGTGCATCCCGGCTTGTGAAACCGGTTCTTGAGGGTCCGCTGGGGCCACGGCGGACCCAGCACAACTGCTTAGGAACGCCAGCGTGCCCATGCGGAAGAGATCCCGGTCCGAAAAAGCCGCCATATGAGCCAGGTCACATCTGAGGCTCCCAGGCATCGGGCTTGGCCCCCGAATCTCTCCCATGGGTGGGCTCCGGCAGGTTTAGCAGGAGCAGGGCCCCTCCGGAAACCGTCTTCAGGCTGAGCACACCGTGCATGGTGTCCTGTGGGCCGGGTCCCCCTGGGGTCCCCAGGCAGGGCTGCCATCCTGAGGCCGCCCCCAGCCGCTCACCTTTCAGGCTGTGCATTCGCTGGTGCTTGAGGAGGTTGGCACTCTGGCCGAAGGCCCGCTCGCAGTGGGGGCATTTGAAGGGCCCCTCGCCCATGTGGATGCGCCGGTGGCGGATCAGGGTGGAGCCCCGGTGGAAGGTCTTCTCGCAGTGTGGACACTGGTAAGGCTTTTCGCCGTCGTGCAGGCGCTGGTGGCGCATGTACTCCTGCCTGCAGGTGAAGGTGTAATTGCAGGAGGCGCAGGGGTATGGCTGCTCCCCGGTGTGGATGCGCTGGTGCCAGATGAATTCCTGCTTGTAGCGGAAGCTCTTCTCGCAGCCGGGACATCGGTAGGTCTTCTCTCCGGCGTGGCTCCTCTGGTGCCAGGTGAACTCTTGCTTGAAGCGGAAGCTCTTCTCGCACGCGTTGCACTTGTACGGCCGGTCGCCCACGTGGGCTCGCTGGTGCCACATGAACTCTTGCTTGTACCGGAAGCTCTTCTCGCACTCGGAGCACTTGTACGGGCGTTCCACGGAGTGGGTCTTCAGGTGCCAGGTCAGTTCCTGCTTGAAGCGGAAGTTCTTCTCGCAGGTGCCACATTTGTGGGGCCATTCCGCCGTGTGAGTGCGCTGGTGCCACATCAGCTCCTGCTTGTGCCGGAAGACCTTTGCACAGTCACTGCACCGGTATGTCTTTTCTCCGGCATGCACCTTCTGGTGCCAGCTGTACTCGTGGGCGTATCGGAAGGTCTTCTCACATTTCCCGCATTTGTAGGGCCGCTCCTCCTTGAGGACCCCTCTTGGGCGGATGCTCAACGTGGAGCAATGTGCACAGGCGCAGGGCAACACCCCAGCTCGGGTTGGGGGGTCAGCAGGAATTGGGGGGCTCTTAACACGGCCTCTCTTACATTCGGGGCACACCTGCCCCGCTGCTCCGAAGGGCACCACAGAGGACATGTGGAGAGCAGAACGGGCAGGGAAGCACTTCTGGCACCGGGTGCAAATCAGCAGCATTTCCTCGTGAGTGCCGGACTGTGGGGCGGCGATGCTCAGGGGCCAGAGGTTGCTTTCCCCAGCCTCTCGAGGTGCAAGCTGAAATTCTACTGGGGGAGTTTGCTTCCGAACACTGCAGTTGGCCCACTTGGGCCTTGAGTCCCAGGGAGACCAAGCAGATGCTCCGCTCACTGCCGAACCAGGCCTGAGGGGGTCTCCGGGCCATGTGGATTGCTCACGAGGGGGTCCCTGCTCCTGGCTCCCCTCCCGGGCCTGTGGGGGCAGCAGGGGGCATGGCAGAGCCGCAACATCTTCATCAAGAGCAGGCTCCTGTTTAACCGCCAGCTGGTTGCCTGCTGGAACAAGAGGCAAAACGGAAGCATGACGCAGATGTACCAGAGCAGGAATGGACAGTTTATGGGGTTTCCCCCCCAACTAACCCCCTTTTCCCTCATTTCTGCTGCTGAGGCGCCTCTTTCCGTGCTGTGGATCACCACAGGAGGTGTAATGGTGGAGATCTCCTGCACCGGAGGGATGATATTTTTGTGGCTGCAAAAATTGGGAAAACTAGCAACAACAGGACCGAAGTTTAAAAGAGGAGGTAGTGTGGAGCTGAGGCTTTGCGCACAGTGTACCTGCAGACCCCTCGCACCCCGGACATAAGTCGCTGGCGCCTCTTCCCTCCGGACGGCGCTGGAGGCGGCTGCACACCAAAACAACCAGACACAGCGGCGGTTTCGCCCCGTACCATCATTCAGCGATGTGACAGGACCCGAAGCGCAAAGAACCCTAAACTGACCCAGATGTGCTCTCTGAGCCGTGTGCATGCTCATCGATAGACCGTGGTTCTGATTCGACACTTTACTGTCTTCCTTCTCTGCCGGCCGCATACTGTGGATGCCCACTTTACTGCTGAGCACATCGTGTCGTTTATCGCCCATGTTATGCGCGGCTGTCGTGCAAGTACCCTGGGAGCTGCTGCACCCGAGTCGGATTCCTCGCGTGCCGAACCACGCTTGGCCAATCAAGGGTCTGACTCTGGCAACGCGACAAGTTCTTCCTTGCTGCACATCTCCAGGTTAACGGTCAGAGACGCTGCTCCCGAACCGGATCGGACGAAGCGGCCTCCCAGATCCCTCCCAGCCCTTTGATTATGCAAGGCGCTTGTGGGCTGGCCAACCCGGCACCTCCCCGAAATTCCTGCCATCCCCACCCCGGGAACTCCAAGCTATCTGCAACGAAAACCAGCTCTGCAGACGGTTGTGAGTTCCCCTCCTGATTCCTTCTTCCGCCCCCAGGTAAGGCAACCCTCTTCACACATCAGCAGCTGCAGAGGTACCTCCAAAATTGTCCTTGGGGAATTGCACTGTCCCCGCACCGGGCTTCTCCCCGTCTTTGATCCGCAACAGGAGGCTGGGGGGCTGCACAGCGAGACCTGGGGGCCGAGAGAGAGGGGGTGAATCTTTGCTGCCCTCCTTGATGGCACCAAGTCCCAGCGGGGGCTGCAGAGGAGCTCCAAAGGCAACCCGTCACCCCATCGTTGGGGTGTCACCTGTCCCAACCCCAAAGGAGCAGAGGTGCCACTTGATGCAAAAAGAGGCAAGACCCCTCCTCGCCGAAACCTGTCTCAACTGCTGCCGTCTCCACCAGAATTTTGCACATGTGCCAGGGCACTAACCCATCGCCAGCCCCGGGGGTGTCTGCAAGGCAGGCAGGCAGGCTCCCTCACGGTCATAACTTGAGGACTGCCTGGATTGCATGCTGTTCCTCTCACAGACCCCTCCGAGGCGAAAGAGCTACCTGAAGAGACCAGGGCTTCGTAATTGTCCTTCATGACATCCTTGTAGAGCCTCTTCTGCCAATCTGTCAGCGTTTCCCACTCTTCTGCGGAAAAGTAGACGGCCACCTCCTCAAAGGTCACGGGACCCTACAAAAGGGAGCCAGAAAAGCCAAGGCTTGACCAGGTCCCCTTCCCTCGCCCCTCAGGCTGGTAGCCAAGCAAGTGAGGGCATCGCCGGCTGTGCTTGGTTTCTCTGCTTCAATTCCCCCAGTTTGCACCGTTTATACCACCGCTTAAAACAAAAGCTGCGGGGAGACTTAGAACGAGGTCACTGCGGGGAGAAGCTTCTTGGACAGCAGCGCGAACTTTCCTCAGCCTCCGTCTGAAACTTCCTTTTTGAAATTCCTCCACATTTCTTTCCAGGGCTCCTTGCAACTTTGAAAAGAGAAAGCTGCCGTTTTCGCGGGGCTGAACTGAAGCTCCGCGTTTCCAGTCGATGCGCCACTTGTTGCTCAAACCAGCTCTGCACTGCCGAGCATCGAATGACTGGGAACTGAAGATGAGGAAATAACATCCCTTGACAGGTGGTCCTCATTCAGCGGCCACGGTAGAGACTGACAATTTGGTCGCTAAGTGAGATGGCGGCAAAGTGAAAAACCACAGGACAACCACGGGGCTTACTTATTATCTCACTTCAGCTTTCCTTTGCCTTACAGACCTGTGAAGGTCATAAATGCAAGCTCTGGTTGCAAAGAGACTTTTCCAGCACCGTCATAACTTGGAACGGTCGCTCTCTGAGGCAGTCACTAGATGAAGACTACCTGCGTAACACTGAGATGGGACACAAGAAGCAGACGGCCCCAGGCAGCTTCGCTTTGGGTTGAAATGCTGACATCAGGTGACAGGGTGGAGTTTTTTAACTTAAATTTTAAGCTCAGGAGCACGTGCGGCCGGATTAGGGGGAGAATCTGTCCGGTCCGGCACGCCGTGTCCAACAGTGGCTGGTGGCTTTGGTGGCGTCACAGGAGGAAGAAGGTCGATACAAACGCTCCTCCTTGCAGCTCTTAAAGAAGGGATATCTGGGCTGACCTGCCTGTAATTCTGAGAGCCCCATTCCTTGAAATCAGCATTTCTCAACCTCAGCTGCTTTAAGATGTGTGGACTTCAACTCCCAGAATTCCCCAGCCAGAATTCTGGGAGTTGAAGTCCATACATGTCGGTGGCAGAGGATCCCCCTGCTTAGTCTTGCGTTGGATCACTGACACCTTTAGTTATCACTCTCCAATCTCCCTCCATGGACTTTCGGCGGATGTCCTGATACTCAACTCTGCGGGAGCGGGAGGAAAAGCCTGTTTTCCACATCACCTGTGACTTCAAATCTCCTGGAGGTTTTTCCTTTCACCTTCCTCGCCCCATGCTCAGAAGCCGTCGACGGTGGCATTTGTCTTGACTCGGAAGCAATCGTGCAGCTCGTCTTTCTCATCCACCCACCCCTTTTCCAGCCAGCTCCCTTTCTGGATTCCACAGAAGGCACATAATCCCAGGAGACAAGTTTGGGCAAAACCTGATTCTGCAGAGGGCAGACTTACCTGCAGGGTGGGGGCTCCAGCCATCTCTCGAGGGGAGGCGTTGCCAGCCTCCCTGCAGCCCAGATGCTCTGATCGTGCAAGGAACGGCCGAATCAAGATGACAGCGGATCGCCGCAGGACGGCTCCTTCTGAAGCATTAGGCAGGCCTCGGGTGGCGCAGGCCAGCTCAGAAACAGGAGCTTCCCAGGAGGATTGCAAACCCCTGACCTGCTATGGGGTGCGGGACGGAGGGGAAAAGAGGTGGAAGGAGAGGAGACAAATGTCTGTTTTAAGATCCAGTCCGGGTTTCATAACCGAAGCGTGGCATAAAATGCGTGCAGAAACTTTACGCAAATCAGACCTGTGATGGGCTGCGGGTGCCAATGCTCAGTTGCATAAGGGAAAGACGGAAAGACTTTTGGGAGGAGCCAAGTGATCCCCAGGAGCTGATCTTGGGAATCCCTGGGCAGGATACAACCACAGCAGAGTTGCCTGTTCCTCAGTTCCCTGTTTGCCTCCACAGGGTGTGCTAAGCCCTGACCAGCTGCTCTACCCAAAAAGGTGCCACCATTAGTGGTGTCGGAGGAATGGGGAAGCCCAGGTTCCAGGCTACCCTCTCTGAACTGGATTATCGTGTCCTGGTAAAAATAGTTGATCGGGTTGTATTTCTCAACCTTGGCAGCGCAACAAAGTTTAAAAAACAGGCATCTGGACTGGATTTTTCAAGTAGAAGACGTTTCGCCTTTTATCCAAAA
>JANHZU010004660.1:28864-39362 GCA_032468055.1 Acrochordus granulatus
CGCATGGAGGGCAGGTCCCAGGTCCGCTGCCCGGGACCCCCGCCGGGGTTCGGACCGCGCTCCGTCCCAGGGGCAGGCTGCTCGGGGAGCCACGCGCGCCCGCGCCTCGGGGGGACCCTTGGGAGTCTGGCTTCTTTGATGGGAAGCCGAGACTTCGTGGAGAGGAATGAATTTGCAAGCGTGTCTCTTCCCAGGCGTTTCTCACGAGACGGTGGTCCGCGAAGTGCCGTCCAGGATTTAGCCTCGCGGGTCGGGCGAATGCCCACCGCGCCTTTCTTTCAGGGCGCGGGGCTCGCGCGAACGATCGTGGGGGGGAATCGAGCGAACCGCGACCTGCCAAGGAGGATGGCTCGGCCGCCCAGATTGCCAATAGATCGGAACTAACACAGTTCAGAAGCTGAAGTTGCGTGGCACAAACAGTCTCGGGCGACTGTGTGTTTTATCACGGGCGTGCTTGAAAAGACGCCGTGTTTGCGAGACACGGTTTCGAGTCGCTAACTCCGCTACCCGTAGTAACTCAGGGGACCCACTGAGCCAGGTGGGCTAACCCCAGTGATTTGCTTAAGCTCAACCTTGGTCGGATGGTTTGTGCTTCAGGATGTCACGCAGGCACAGGCAGAAGCTGACTTTCGACTTTGCATCTCCATCCCGTTCCCTTTGCGAGCAAGTTGCTAGAAAAAAGGGGCCACCCGTTTCCCAAGGAACTCGTTGTGAGCAAATCCTGCCTTGGAGATAAAAGAACCGTCAGCACGGATAAGAGGATAATTCTGTCGGGGTGGACCAGGTGGCCACGTGGGATCCCTGACATTTCATCGGAAGCCTACCATGTTGTGCTGGCACTCTGGAGAGGGCATACGACCCAAAATAATACATCACAAATCTGAAGTGTGAAACTACTCCAACTCCCATCATGCCATGCAGTTGTGCAAGGAGATGGGAAGGATAGTCCTACACACGAGGAAGAACACCAACACTTCCGGAGTCTGACTGACAACGCAGAGCAGAGGAGTATTCTTCTAAGAATACTGTACTTGGAAGAGCTCACGACCTGCGACGATTCCTTTAACGCCATGAAACAACATCTGCCTATCCCAGATCCTTAGGAAGGACTCAATACTGCATGAAAATGCCAAATCCAGTCTAAACATCTGGCTGTGTGATCAACCACAGTAATGCATATCATTGCATATTATACTATGTACATATGTGTACTATATATAGAGGCATGGTCACCTAGCAGAGATGCTGGACTTGTCGGCTGGAAGATCAGCAGCCCAAGTTCAAGACCAAGGCACCATGTATAATGGGGTGAGCTTCTGTTATTCGCCCCAGTTTCTGCCAACCCAGCAGTTCGAAAGCAAATAAAAATGCAAGTAGATAAACAGGTACCACCTTCAGCGGGAAGGCAACAGCATTCCATGTACCTCGGCATGGAGCCATGCCAGCCACAACCATGGAAGCGTCTTTGGGCTATAAAATGGAGATGAGCACCACCCCCTAGAGCCAGTCAGAACTGTCAGGAGAAACTTTTACCTGTTTATACTGTATATACACATACTTTTTTTTTGGTATACATGTACATTTTATACACGCTATAATATACATGTATAATAGATATGTGTATATATTGTGTGTATTATATATGTATATATTATACACAGAAAATACAAACACACATCTTTTATAGCTAGTTTATATTATAGCTAGTATATAATGCATACTAGCATGTATGCATTATATTATATATTGCAACATCCTCAGTTGCCGGGAAGAACTTGATGTGTTCGAAGACCAACACCAGCTAAAGAAGTGGAAACTGTGACTTCACGTGGTTGTGAACGTGACCATAAATAAGCATCCTAGGGTTTATTTCATCCTAGGAAGCGCTCCACCCTGCTCCGCATCAGCCCAGCAATTGATAACTGGAAGGATATCAACCTATGCATGCTCCTACCTCTAGGAGTCTCTGGGCATTAGATGCAGGCTCCAGTGTTTTCTTTCTGCTCAGCTGGGAATATTGCTGATTCCCTCCCCCATCCCCTTTCTGTTAACCCCTCCCTTTCTGGAGCCAGGCAATTTATTACAGCTTCTTCTTGCAGGGGCTTCTTCCCTGCCAGCTGGTTCGCCTTGATCCTGAATAAAACATTACCTAAAAGCAAGCACTGATGCAATGAAAGCAATAAAACCCCAAGGGCTGCCAGTTAAAATCTACATGTACACAGTGTAAGCCAAATAAAACAAAGCAAGCAAAGTCAATAAAATGACAATATACTGTCCACTGAACTGTCAGTTTCATGCTAGGCTTGCACAGCATTGCAAAAAACAAAAACAAAGGTGACAAAGGTTAGCATCAGCTGATCCTTTACTTAAGCTGGTTGGGTTTCTTGTCTGAACCCAGCTGGTTTAAGCGATCCTGAATCCATTTGAATGAACGGAAACCAGACTCCACAAAAGCCGTCAGACGAATACAGGAATTTTAGAAGACTTCAAAAAACCCAAAGAGGTGATTAAATATGCTGGGAAAAGCCCGGTTTGTTTACGCAAACATCAGAACCCCTTTTCTACAGAACCGCAGAAAAGGTTATGGAGACAGTTATATATGACTAATTTTAACAAGCTCAGAAATGGTTATAAAAGGTCAAAATTCCAACCTGGAAATCTCGATTGAGGCTAGTGTGACAAAAATAGGAAATACCGGGGACGCAGTGGCCAAGTGGTTAAGATGCTGGGCTTGTTGGTCGGAAGGTTGGCAGCCCGAGTTTGAGACCAGGCGCCACTGAGTGACGGGGTGAGCTCCTGATACTTGCCCCAGCTCCTGCCAAGCTAGCAGTTCGAAAGCATGCAAAATGCAAGTCGATATATAGGCACCACCGATATGGTGGGAAGGCAACATGCGCCTCGACGTATAGTCACGCTGGCCACATGACCACGGAAGTGTCTTCGGACAACACTGGCTCTTCAGCTATGAAACAGAGATGAGCACTGGCCCCTAGAGTCGGACATGACTGAAAAGGAAAACCTTTGTCTTAATATTAGAGGTAGTCCCTGACTTACAACCTTTTGTTTAGCAATTGTTCAGAGTTACAATGGCACTGAAAAAAATGCCTTATGACCGGTCCTCCCACTTAGGATCTTCACAGCATCTCCATGGTCATGTGATGAACACTTGGGAGCTTGGCAACCAGCATGTATTTGCAACGGTTGCAGAATCCCAGGTCATGTGCAATCTTCCCAACCGGCTTATGACAAGCAAAGTCAATGGGGGGAGTTGGATTTGCTTAATGACCACCTGATTCACTTAAAAGCTGCAGTGACTCTCTTAACCGCCACGGCACAAAATGGTCGTAAAATCGGGCATAATCCACTTAACAACCGCTTTGCTTAAAATGACTCTGGGCCAGTCCCTCTCTCTCAGCCCAGCCCACCTCACAGGGTTGTTGTGGGGAAAATAAGAGGAGGAAGGAGTATCACGACGATTCTTTTAACCACGGGTGAGTATGCGAGCAAGCCCCGCTCAAGCATGGCCGGGAGGAAACCCTGCTGCCCTTTCATGGCCTTCCTGGGGACAACCTGGTACCTTCTTCCGCCGGAGGATGCCGTGCAGGGAGGCTTCTGCTGCCTGGATCTGAAGCTCTGTCTGCAGCAGTTTTTCGTCTTCCAGCTTCATGTCCTGCTTAGAAGAATCACAACACTTGGCATTCGGCGGGGGGGTAATGTAACCCTTGTGAGTCAAATCAGAGTAAAGGTAAGGGGTTCCCTGCCCATCGCGGCCGACCCTCGGGGCGGTGCTCATCTCTGTTTCACAGCCGAGGAGCCAGCATTGTCCAAAGATGCTTCTGAGGCGCACGGAGCGCTGTTACCGTCCCACCAATTTAGGTGGTGCCTATTTATCTGCTTGCATTTTGCAAGCTTTCGAACTGCTAGGTCGGCAGGTAATGGAAGCTCACCCCGTTACCCATTAGTGGCTGTATTGCTTAGCGATGGATTGACGAAGACGAGGACCACTTCTATGCCTCTTGACACGTCCTTTCGTACCCATGGAGTCTCGGAGGATGCCCCGCATATGAACATCGCCGGCCAGCCGATGGGGGTGGGGTAAATAAAAAGTAATGTATAATCACTGATCTATATAAGCCGCCAAGAGTCTCCGGAAATTAGCGGCATAGAAATGTGATTGATTGATTGATTAATTAAATAATGCAGCGCCCGGGTCTCGAACTGGGGCTGTCGACCTTCCGGCTGACAAGCCCAAAGTCTTCACAGCTTGGCTACCGTGCCTGAAATCAAGTTATAGAGCAGCAAATAAAACACAAGAGTCACAGTTAATTAAGATAAAAGAGAAAATACAGTTACTCTAAAATATCTAAACAAGGTGGATATTCTTAGGCATTTCAGGATATGTATATTTTTTCTTTTTTCTTAATTAACTGTGAGCCTCGTGGTTTCTTTGCTGGTCTACGACGAAATAAAGATTTGATTTGACAAGAACCCTTCGAGTGTGTCTAACCAGGAAGGATAACAAAGGAAACTTCAGTTTCCCACATTGCGCAGAAGAGGCTCAGGCCAAGGGATGTGTTGAGCATCGTTGTCTCCCAACATGAGTCAAGATTCAGCATCTTGCGCTCACTCTCCATGGGTACGAAGGGACGTGTCAAGAGGCATACAAGTGGTCCTCGTCTTCGTCAATCTGGACCACAACCATCGCTAAGCAATGCAGTCATTCAGTGAGTCATGTCTGGCTTTGCCACCATTTTGCCATGGTTAAGTGAATCACATGGTCATTCGGTAAATCCAGCTTCCCCCATTGACTTTGCTTGTCAAAGATGGCTGGGAAGGTCGCAAATGGTGATAATATGACCATGGTGGTTCTAATGACCATCTGCAATATCACCCAGCAGCAGAGATCACCATCTGTTATACATAGTGAGTAAGAGCCCACTTGCATTCTTCTCCTTGGCCCCTGTGCCTCCCTTGCTGGCAGGGGAGCTCCCCCCACAGGCAGCTCCTTCATCCTTTCCTGGGACACAAACTGGTCCTGTTGGTGGCTTTCAAAAATATAGCAGGAAAAATGAAAGAATTGCATCTCTCAAGCTGATGTTCACATGCTGGTAATCAGAGGTCCCTTGCAGCTCAATTTTGCCCCCACAGGTATTTTTCCCCTCTCCTCCAGGCAGGGGTGTCTGCAGGGGGCTTCAATCACAGGGATGTGGCACCGTCTTTGTTTTTGGTCTGTCCATCTCTGCAAACACCAGTCCTCTGGATGCCAGTATTCCCAGGCCATTCCAAGCTTTCATTTGAAGCCATGTTGGAAAGAACTGGTTTCATCCCCATTACAAATCTTCCATTCTTCTTCCAGATTTGTTCCCAAACACATAAGCCAGTGTTTTTCAGCCTCAGCAATCCGAAAATAGGTGTGGACTTCAATTCCCAGAAATCCCCAACCAACCATTTGATGCTATGCTGGCTGGGGAATTCTGGAAATTGAAATCCACACATCTTCAAATTGCTGAGGCTGAGAAACACCAATGAAAGCACAGAAAACAAGATATTAAAGCCATTTTATTTCTTTTCTCAGACATCCCACCTCAACTGAAACAGGCCTTTAAAGAAACAACCAAAGCAAAGCAAGAAACCCCTGTATCTTTTATTGTTAACATAATTAAAGCTAAACTGAGAGAGAGAGACAGGGAAACATCACATCCGCTCAAATTTTTACAATATAAGAGGATCAGAAAAAAATGCTACAGTTTGTGGCTCTGTTTTTCTGGAGATGGGGGGATGCTGGAGATACTCAGGTGATCCTGTTGAAGAGGAGATCCTTCCAATGCCACTTGAATTGGTTCAAATGTCTAGTGCACATTTCCATCATCTAGTGGGGGAGAGCAAAACCACTGCAAAAAACAACCCTTGCTGGACACAGAACAGACGTCTGAAGACACAGTGATCACATTCATGTTTCTGCAATGTATGTTTCCTATCCCAGAATAATCTCCGGATAAATTGAAGCTAGTGCTTCTCAACTTTGGCCACTTTAAAATGGGTGGGCTTCAACTTTCAGAATTCCCCAGCCAGCATTGGGGTTTGAAGTTCACCCATCTTAAAGTGGCCAAGCTTGAGAAACATCGGGTTAAAGGGTTGGATTTAGGCTTTTTTTTAAGAGCCACACAATCACTGTTAACTATCCAACACCATTGGCTCTAGGAAGACCAGGTCCAACTCAACTCTTGGAAGCTCTTCGCAGTACCTGCATTTTTCAATTGAGGAAAATGAGCTTTCATGATTCTAAGGAACTATTTCTTCTCCAAATTAAAACCCTGCTCCGGACTTCTACTTGAAAAACCCAATCCAGATGCCTGCTTTTTAAACTTTCGTTGCCCTGCTCCGGACATTAGACATGTCTGTGGTTCAAACATACCAGAAAAATTTCTTTTGTGCCCTCATTCTTGATCCCCCCCAAGGAAGTTATTTCTTTTCCCTTTTCGAAGAGAAAAACGATCCAGGGGAACATTTCTGTTGACTCAATGATAAATGTAAATAACATTTACAATCAGCTCCTATCGTTTGGACTTTGATAACTGGCCTTTGCTGTTGTAGGAAGTGGCAACTTGGAGCTGCTGCTAAACCATCCAAACCACAGTTTTTCCAGATTACTTTTTCTACGGCACCGGGGAGATCAGTTCCATTGGTGCATGCCACCGTACAAGGATTTTCAAGCCAGCTGTTGCTTGGAAAACTCCTGCTCCGGTTCCATAAAGGTCTTCAGAAATCTGACACCATATTCAACCTGATGCCTTCCAGATGTTTTGGCCTGCAAGCTTCCATCATTCCCAGCTGGAGTTCCTGTTAATAACAGGAAACGCTGCAGGCCGACACAGTTAGAGGACATTAAGTTGGTCTTGCTTGGAAGCATGACCCGCCTCCCACCAAGCCTTAATTAAGAAAAATTGGTTTTTTCCTACAGCAGTGTTTCCCAGCCTCGGCAACTTCAAGATGTGTGAGCTTCAGCTCCCAGAATTCCTCGCCCAGGAGTTGAACTCCGCACAGTTTGAAGTTCCTGACTTCTCTATAGCGCTCTGGGGGCTTTGCGTACCCAAATCAGTTCTCTCTTTGGCTCTGGGGCAAAGGATACCCAGCCAGGCCATAACCAGGCACACTTGGGGTACAATCAGCCAGACAATTCTTATGCACGGGCCCTGATCCTATGGAACGCAGCACAGCTTGTACCTCTCATCCCACTATTTAACGTTACTTAAAAAGGGGGATGGGTAGGGTTCGGAGTCCATCGTACCCTGAAAGAATCAAAACAGGCTGGACTATATTTGTATTTGCACTATAACAAGCACTATAACAAGTTATATATAGTATTTGCACTATAACAAGTTTCAGACAGGGACACCCGTCTTCATGACTTTGCTTCTTCTACTTCAAGGAAAAGGTTTCCCCCCCCTGTCCAGTCGTGTCTGACTCTAGAGGGCAGTGCTGATCTCCGGCTCACAGCCACGGGAGCCAGCGTTGTCCGAAGACGCTTCCGTGGTCATGTGGCTGGCGTGACTGTCCGCCAAGGCGCACAGGAGGCTGTTCCTTTCCCACCAATTTAGGTGGCACCTATTTATCTACTTGCATTTTTATCTACATGCTTTCGAACTGCTAGGTTGGCAGGAGCCGGGGCTGCTGACCTTCCGGCCGACAAACCCAGCGTCTTAACTGCGAGGCCACCGTGGCCCTATATTCTTCTGCTTATGTACCCATATAAATTTAAACAAAATAATTTTATATATATTTGTGTACATATTATATAATATATATATATATATAAATTAGAAACAGATAAATAGAGGTTAAAGGTTCACTGCCATCAGCGGTGAGGGTACACCGATGTTCAGTCACTATTGTTATTCGACGGTACAAAGCATGTGGATAGGTCTGCATTTGTATAGCTAAGACACGTGAGTGTGTAATGGCTCCTCCAGGGTGGGGGGTGCTGGGACTCAGTCAGTATGGATCCTGCTGTTCTTTCGCACTCTGGAAGCCAGGAGAGGCAAGACCCCAGCTGATTATTGCTCGTTTTCTCCTCCTAGAAGAAAAATGGGGTGCTTCTCAGAGAGCAGTGATGGGACGCCGCCTTTAGCGGGGTGGGGCTGTTTCTGCACAGCAACAGGGCCCTTTAGTTGCCTGCCCTGCTGGGCTCAAGGAGGGCTTGTCCAAACCCCAAACAGTCCTGCCTTGGTG
The DNA here is from genome assembly GCA_032468055.1 of Acrochordus granulatus. Taxonomy (NCBI): domain Eukaryota; kingdom Metazoa; phylum Chordata; class Lepidosauria; order Squamata; family Acrochordidae; genus Acrochordus; species Acrochordus granulatus. The sequence goes on from JANHZU010004660.1 coordinate 37,094, forward strand.
AATGATGAGCTGGACAACTGGGAAGAGGAACTAGGCTGAGGATTTCTGGGAACTGAAGTCTACCCATCTTGAACTTGTTGAGGAATACAGTGGTAGAGCAAAGGATCGGTTGTCCTGGGCTGGAGCCGGGCAGGGACTAACCTAACCCAGGCAGCAATGTGCCAAGAGTCCCACTATATCCCCGCTTCCAGCCAGTGCCCCCAGATTAACTGGGACTGAAGTCCCAAATTTCCCCTGCCAGCAGGGATGCCTGAAGACCTGTCCAAGGGGTCAACTCTGAGCAAACAGGAGGTGGAGCCCCAGTTAAGCCTTCCACAGAGAAAAACAAGAGAAAGTGTGTCACAATTCAGCTGGCTGCGCATGGGATGTTTGGTATGGAGGTAGCTAGGCTGGTGACTCCAGAATGTCTGAGCTGGCCCAAGCAATGACAGCGTTCTGCCGGCATCTCTGGCTGTTGGATCTTCTGCACTTGCCAGGTTCCCCTGAATCACCTGAGGAAGAGGGCTTAAATCTGCAAGAGGGTAATGTGTGCGCGCGTGCGTGCATGTGTGCACGCACAAATGTGCTTTCGATATACATGGAGCCATTGAAACTTGGCTGAGTTTGCAAAGGCGACTTTGCCCACGGGGATCCCAGAGTGGGCTGGGCATTAATCCACATCAACCTGCAGTTCTACAGGTGCTAAACCCAAAGTTGCCATGTGAACTTGGCTGCCAGGACAGTGCAAACTAACCAGCTGAGCTTTACAGGGTAAAAAGAGCAAGCAAGCTCTGATTCAACCAACTGGGGAATGCTGACCATTCGATCGTTGCCTGCGCTCCCATGCAGAAATCTTTGAAGCAAAGTCAAACAAAAAGCACCCAGAAGGTCTTGAGATAACCCTGGTTCAAGCTGTGGCTGGCTCCCATCTTCTCCAGTGTTCAAGATGGAAAGGAAAACCTTCTGTCTTGAAAAACACCCTTCACAAAACATTGCTGGCTTAGGAGTATAAAGAATATTTCTCGATCTAATCCATATTTGAAATCCAAATGCAGATCACTCTTTACATATTTTCACCGTGGGGCCTTTCAAGAAAGATCAACCCTGGAGAGAGATCGGGTTCGAATCTCTGCCTACCTTGGAGAAGAGCATGGAAGGAAAGAATCTTCATGGGTAGGGTGTGTGCTTCCAAAGACTCAAAGAAAATAGTGGCACCCTCCCGCCTGGCATTTCACTGCCCCCCGAGAATTTTGAGTCCCCCCCAACAAGAGGGGATATGGAGCTGCCTGAAACGTGGGGGTGAGTGATTATTTGCAGATTAAAATGAGTGTTAATCCCTACGTGGAAATGAGAAACCAGAGGGGGGAAACAGTGAAGCACTCAACATCTCCGACACAAGAAGCGCATCTTTGGAACTCGGGGCCCTGGTGAGCGAACCCAAGGCCTCAAAAGAGAAGTCAGCTGCAACTCCAGAGGCAGCAATCAATAGCTTCTGAGAGGGAGAGAGAGGGAGAACGAACTAGCAAACAAATAAACAACACCCCCCCGGTTATCTCTCAACCCTAATCGGTAAGCTTAAAAAAGTCACTTAAAAATCATATGCCATTTTATTAGTGCACAAAAATAGGTTTTGGAATCCCTGTTTGGTTTGTCTCGTCCTACTTTTTGTTTGTTTTTTCTTGGCTTGTTTTTTAAACCTGGATTTATTTTAAACTCTGTGGGTGTCTCCGAAAGGCGTGCTGGGAGGGGGGGCAGGAGGCTGCTCAGAAAGCTTTAACTACCGGCCTTTCTGTCCTGCCACAGGCTCCGACCAGCACTGACCAGCCCTGCTCAGAAGATGCTGGGACACTGACCAGCCCCGCTCAGAAGATGCTGGGACACCGATTCCAATCTTGCTTCTCCTTGCTCTCCCAGTAACCGCCTTTGTAAATGCAGATCAGCTCCCCGGTCAAAGGGTCCAGCTTCCTCTCAAACCACAGCGGGATGTAGCCTTCGTAGTCGTTGCCTGCAAGGGAAGCAGGGGGCATCGGGGGAAAACAACACCCCAAAAGTTTTGGTGCTGACATGGCGAAGCCCAGAGGTGCTCACCGGCTGCGCGGGATAATTAATGGCCCAAGTTTGGCATGCACCCTGTTCGACCGCATCTCACTCTGAAGACATTGTTTTTCAGCCTCGTCCACTTTAAAGTGGGTGGACTTCAACTCCCAGCATTCCCCAGCCAGCCACGGGGTCCACCCATCTTGAAGGGGCCCAGGTTGAAAAAACCATGCTCTAACCTAGCTTAGCTGAT
>JANHZU010004660.1:44050-56767 GCA_032468055.1 Acrochordus granulatus
TTGATGGCTGCAATTGCCTAAAATCCGAAATGATTCTTTGCAAGCAAGATTCTCAAAGTTTTCTTTAGCGAGATTTATTGAGGTGACAGGTTAACAAGAATTCCAATACCTAAACTAGTCCCCCCTTTAGACTTAACATATCCCAAAAGGTAGTGTAGATACTTCCTTATTCTCTCTACGAAATGTATATTACATTGAACTGCTGAAGTCAAGGCAAAGAATAAGGAAAACCTCAGGGAGAATTGCCTCCAGACTGATGAGATTTGCAAAACAGAATCCAATGACTGCTAATAATATATTGAAAAGTTTAGCTGTCCCTGGACTAATGGTCCCCATTCCTTAAACAATTAACTATACAAATGTGAATAATTGATTAATAAGCAAACTTCATGGAAGAAATGTCAGAAGGAAATCTTTCCTTGGCCTCACTGCAGGTCATTGCCTAATGTATGCCAAAAAATACCTTGATAAACCTGAAATATTTTGGAACAATGGTTGAACTTCTCAATCACAACATATTTGATACAAAAGCGTGAAGTTTTTGAAGAAAAGAACACACTGCCGACTGTTAAGTATGAGTATGGTTTGGCTGTTGGTGAGGAACCAGTGGCACAAGAAATGTTGTGTGAATGGAAGGATTAATATATCCCAGAAGCTCGTACAATCAGTGAAGATGTTGAAGCTGAAAAGAGGTGGGATATTTTAACCAGATAACAATCCGGAATATACATCCACATCAGTCATAAAATACTTACAGGGTAGGGTTTTTGAATAGACTTCGTAGTCTCCAACTGTGGAGAAGAGGTGAAACATGCAAGCAGACCTAAAAATGTTTCTGTGCTAGGATGTTCTGCAAGGATGAGTAGGAAAACATTCCAAAGGCAAGAAAAAAAGAAGACTTTTAGCTGTTTTCATTTGGAAGCTGCTATTATCATCCAAGGAGGTCTTACAAGGTATTGACTGGATGGATATCCAAACCTCAACACCTGCCATAATCATCATTTTTGCACTTTGAACATAAACAACTGCAGTAAAGGTACATTCAAACGTCCAGACAATGTCATGTTACTGTACCATGTCTGGATTGAATCAGCTTTTGTTCACTTTGAGATTCTTGGAATTGTATAAATTGATAGGAGTGCCTAAACTTTTGCATAGAGCCTGCAGATTTATTTATATTCAAGGAATTTGCAAAATAATTCTCCATTTCTACCCCACCTGACTTGCTTTTACTGAGCTTTTTCCAAGCTCAGGACCTTCTAGGTGTTTGGGGAATCAAGCTTCCAGAATTCCTAGCCAGGTTGGAAAAAGGATGCCCTTGCTCAGAACTCACTTCTTGCAGTATCAACTGGGACAAGGCTGGAAAGAGAATCTCACCTACTTCATTCCTGATCAGATATTATCACATGCAACCCATTCACACCCAAGGGGACAAAATGAACAGAGTCACATCTGAATTGGAATAATCAATGACTCCAGGAAGAGACTTCTACAAATTACCATCTGGAGGATGGTCAAGCAGGCAGGCAGGCAAGCAGGCAAAGAAGGGAAGGAGGGAGACAGATGACAAGGAAAGGGAGGAAGGGATAGCACAGATAGATGATAGATAGGTAGGTAGGTAGATAGGCAGGCAGGCAAGCAATGTCCTCTTTATATCCAAGAGAAGGAGTTTCTATTTTTTTCCAAATCTAGTTTGTGGCAATCCAGCCAGGATCCAAAAACCATGTTTTTTTTTAACTTGGGCACAAAGCAAACTATGGTTTGCAACAACACCAAAACAGACATTTTTAAAAACATTTTCAGTGGAGAAAAACTTAGGAGTTTAGCAGCCTCCGTGCCCTGTTCATGCCCCACTCAAGCCTACCTCCTCTTGTGTTAAGTTTGGAGGCTACTCTGAGCCGGAGGGTGACAAGTGGACAACGGCTTATTGGCTGCTAAACTGAATTATGGCACTGAACATCATGTGAATGTGGCTGTTGGGCTTCAGTGAACAGCAGGAGCGTTGAAATCCAAATCCAATATATTAAAAAGATAAAACAAAACTGTAGTGTGACAAAGCTCTCATACACTCCTGGTTGTGCCAGACTGCAGCCGCAAAGCAGTCATTAAATAAGTTCATAAATCAGTTTGCAGTCCAAATTGATTGGTGCCCTGAAAGAATCAAGCTGCAAGACTCCTGCAGCTGAGTTTGAAGTCCTTTGTCTGAGAGAAGCGTCTCAAAAAGAGAGTTTTGTCCTTTGGTTTAGCAGGAATTATTTTTTTATCTGTATTATATCCTTAATAATGAAAGAGACCCTCTGGAGCCAGACTCCACTGGTCAACAAGATGGGCCCCGTCGGGAGACTGATGCCTCTCAACAACTGGTAGCCAAGCTTTGATTCAATCTGGCTGTGATTCCAGAGGTACTAATAGCCACCAACAGCCACCTGTTCCTCTATGAATTTGTCCTATTCCCTTTCCAAACCATCTGTGATGGAATCTAGCAAGGAAGTGGATTCCCAGGAGGGAGCGATGCATTCCAGAGGGATAAGAGGCAACTCAGCCTCTTATTATGTATGTGAGAAAAAGAGGGTGAAGACAGTCCCTCCTAATAGTTTCCAGAGTATATGGTAGATGCAGAAAATAGAATGCTTCAGTTGGGCAAGATTCTGTCTGTAGGTGCGGAACAATAAAGAAATCAGTTTGGAAGAATCACAAGTGTCCTTCTTGGTTTTGGGCCTGACACCATCTTACCCACTGTTTTTCAACTTCACCTGCTTCAAGATGGGTGGCTAATTCACCAGCCTGCATGGCTGCCTGGGGAATTCTGGGAGTTGAAGTCCACACAACTTAAAAGTTGTTAAGGGTGAGGAACCCTGATCTTACCTGATGGTCATCCTCATATCAGGTGATGTCAACTCCTACGATTTGTGACTTGTAACATGGCCCTCAACTTTCCCAATTTTAGGGTTGATGTTTGACCCTCAAGCTGAACACTTAAGAGGGTCAATCCTTGAAAACGGGCACGGGGGAAAACATCCATCTCTCTCCCTCCACTTTTTCCATGCCATGCTTGCTTTTCTTTCCCTCTATCTCTCCTTAAGCCCGGGGCTGCCATCTTTCATCACAGAGAACTTCTCTACCATGCTGGTGGATTGTCTTCTTCTCAGTTTAGTGAAGAAGCATCCTGAGATTGCACCCTTTACAGCCTCACAAGGATCTTCCGGGGCAATCAGTGCTGAAGAACGACACAAATCCACCCTGACTGAGCAGGGCCCTGGATTCAAACGTAACCGCCACTGGCCCTCATCCCATGCCAGTTCTTCAGCTTACCTGCTCACAGAGCGAGCGGAAGCCAAGCTCCTCCAAGCGGTCCAGTTCATAAGTCTCACCCAGAAGTGGGTTGAAGGGCTTGGCAGTCCGTAGGACTGTGGTCGAGTAGGAAGACACTGAAAAAGCAGCCACAAAACACATCTGTTCGATGGAGCTCTCGCACTTGACAGCTCTGTCCAGTAACTCATGATATTCCAGATCTTCTGTTAGCCTCTGCAGCATAGATAGGGGTTCGTTGAAGTTGACCTGCAGAGAAAGGGGTGCAGGAAAGGAGGGTTATGGGGGCTCAGCCCTAGGGAGGAAGACCAGGTGTTCACAGACCCTTATGGGCCCCACAACCTTCCCATACTCCCAGGCCATCCCATTCCTGTTCCATAATGATACTTGAGGGTATAAAGAGAATAAAGAAGTCTCGCTCTCCTCCTTGTCCGTATCCAGGAGAGCTGATGTTAAGAAACCCCATCACAGTAGTTGGCCACTCTTTCTAATTTGCATCATGCCAAATCACTGTTTCCAACCCAGAACCATTGCTGAACAAGCCTGCAATGGGCTCACTCTCAAAGCAAGCTCAATCCCAGTTTGTTCTGAGTTTCATTCTTGCATTTCCCTTGTTCTCAGGATTGGATAATCCTCACTCATTCCTTCCCCACCATCAGCTTTACATTCCTTGACAGCAGACAAGTCCAACTTTAAGATGCTGGCTGAGGAATTCTCGAAGTTGAAGCCCATAGATCTTAAAGTTGCCAAGGTTGGACATGCCTGCTTTACAGCTGACATAAATTGAAACCTGCACTTAACAACCAAGGCAAGGAAACAATGCTTTGGTGGTCATCTCAGAGCTCTTCTGGGAGTGAAACTTGTTTCTCTGCTTGCATCTCTTCACAGGAGTTGTACAAGTAGGAATACTCAGGAGCAGCTCTTGCTGTTCAGCAGCTCAAGGCAAAGACTCACCTGGGTGCAAAAGGCTATTTTCCTTCAAGGAAGGGACAGCATCTCCTTCACACATCACTCTTGCCCACAATACTACCCCCACACCAGTCCTTCTCTATGTAACAAGGATGCTGGCCCTGGCATGATTCAAAGAAATGGTACAAAAGGAACAGGCAAACTAAATTCTACTGGCAGAAGCTATTTGTATTGGCACTTGGACAAAAAAACTGAACTGGATCATTACACACTATGTGTTTTCTTAGTTTCCAGGCATTTTTTAAAAATGTAAATGATACATGGACTGTTCATGCTGTTGACTCTAAATTCAGACCATGTGATTTTTAATACTTTTATCACTTTTCCTTCTAAAGTTTTCCTGCAAGTGAAGCATCCTCTTTTACTTTGTGTCAATTGAGTATTGATCCATTGGTTATGACAGGAATTGACCAACCAGCTTATCACCCAAGCCGGACACAGAGAGAAGGACTGGTGCAAAGTCACCCAGGCAGCTCTCGTGCCTAAGGCAGGATTAGAATCACAGTCTTTGGTTCCTAGCCTGGAGCCTTTATCACAAGACCAAAGTGGCTCTCTTTTTTCACTAAAAGATGAATTTGATATTTATATATTACTCATGCAAGCCACTATAATGCTGTTGCTATTATTTCTGTTTAATGAAGCAAAAGGACAACGATGCAAAATATAACCCAGTGAAGAATGGTGAAAGACATCCCTCCTCTCAGCTAACTTCCTTGTTCATTTCACATTTACCATGCAGAGTGTGACACCACACTGTGAGGTCAGAGGGCATCGAAAGTGGCAAAAGATCATTTCCCCCCTAGAGAAAAGTCCTTCCGTTGTAGAAAATCCTGATGCCTCAGCAAGAAGGCCAAGCTGTGGCCAGGAACCAGGCAGAGTTAAGAAATGAAGTTGTGCAAGTGAGGGACAACTCCACTCTTGTAATGCTTGCAAGAAAGTGAGAATTTAGGGGAGGAAAGCCGCCTTCTCACTAGTGCATTTGGCAAACAACATTCATTCATTGCCAAGCACAAAATGCATTAAGCAACCATTTCCAAAGAGGTTCTGATTTTTCCTTCCTATCCAGAAAGCAAATGGAGCAAGGCAAGAGGTCTGGAAAAGGCTCTTCCGATCTCTAAATCCAACCCCCTTCTCAAGGCAAGGATCCAGAGCAAAGCTTCCCCACTTGACATCTGTCTAAAAGTCTCCCCTGCCATTCGTGGCCAACTCTAGGGCGGGGTGCTCATCTCCATTTCCTAGCCAAAGAGCCAATGTTGTCTGGTGATGCTTCTGCGGTCATGTGGCTGGCATGACTATACGCCGAGGCACATGGAACGCTGTTGCCTTTCCCACCAAAGCTGGTACCTATTTATCTACTTGCCTTCAAACTGCTAGGTTGGCAGGAGCTGGGGAAGCAGCACTTGGGTCTCGAACTGCCAAGCTGCCAAGCTGCCAAGCCCAGTGTCTTAACCACTCAACTACCACTCTCCCCCCACGACCTTGAGATTAAGAGTCCCATGCTCTACTGACTGAGCTAGTCTGTCTAGCCCTTCCTGAAGCCATGCCACCAAAGGGAAGCCTGCTACCTCTCTGGGTCGCCCTTCCAAGGGCTGATACTATAAAACCCCTTCTTGCATGGGACAAATGACCCAAGGGAACGGTTGAAAGATGAACAATGGGTCACAGCTGAAGTGATTCTGACCAACCAGGTTATTGGGAGGTTAAGGAAGGACAAGCTTGAAAATAAATGTATTTGCAAAAGAAGATGCCTGCTCATGAAGCTTTTGTCATCTGCATAAAGCCCCCAGCGGACAGGAAAGATTTAGTGTCACGTCAAAGCACTGTTACAATTTCAAATACTTCCCAGCGTGGCTCCCTTTAATCCTGGGGCCGCCACGAGCGTTGCGCTGGCAGATTTAACACATTTTGATTTGGCAGCTGTCCTGCTGCTGTTTTACTGGGTTGACAAGCAGAGATATTGGATATGGGGATTATTTATAGAATGCAGTATCAGAACTCTGAAAAAAAAGCTTTGTGAGCCCTTTTCCTGTGTGATTGAGGGGGAAAGGCTTTTTGTGGTCTTAAAAGGGAAATACGTGAATTTCTGTTACACAATTGGTGAGTTTCACACAAGTCTAAACCCCAATTCAAGGGTAAATTTGCAATTTACTCCATTAAAAGGTAAATTCTCTTTTAAATCTAATGTGACTTTTGACACCTTCCATGAAGTGCTCTTAGGAACAAAACAGATGTTGTCTCTGTCGTCTTAACTATTTTTTTCAGCTTTCCAGGTTAATCTAGATCAGTTTTCCTCAACCTTGGTGGCTTTCAGATATGCGAATTTTAACTCCCAGAATCCCCTAGCCAGCAAAGCATTCTTGAAGTCCACACATCTTGAACTTGCCAGGGTTGAGAAACACTGCACTAAAGGGACTGAAAGAGTAAGACACAGTAGCTCCTAATATTATGCAGTGGCTCCTAATGTTATGGAAAGCCAGTCCCCCTTATTTCCAACAGAGAATCCTCCAAATATTTCCCTTCCCTCCCTGCTTTACAGCTGGAGGGGGCAAACAGTGACACAGGGTCACTGGTGTGGGCCAACTGGAATTTTTTTTTCTTTGCAAGGGGGCTATTTCCTTTGTAAAACAGATGTATTAAGCCAACTAGGGTCTACTCCCTTTTTTAACATTCTTTTAGAAAGGTGAATTCTGTAGCTTGCAACAAGATCTCAGTAACCGGGTTTCAGAAGAGCCCAAAGGAAAGCAATGCTACTTGCTTTAACTCAACGCCTCTCTCACTAAACCTCATTTCTACTGCTTCTGACCTGGTATCCTTTGCCCAACTGCTAAGGTGGGCCCAGTCCACCCATTTCCCTTGCTTGCCTCCTTGTACACTTCACCACTTCATCCATCCTGGGTTTCACGCTGAGACTGGCCAAGTACCAAACCTCAAGGCCCATAGAAAAGCTCACTACACATGAAAGGGGTTGAAGGATCCACATACAGGCATGGGAATCTTGGACAGCTCTTTGCCAATGCAATTCTTCATTATGCTCCAGAGGTTAAGGCTGTAGTTGGGCTTGTCTGGAATCCGAGTGCGCCTCTTCTTACGGGAGGCAACATTCCTGCCTGTAGCATCAAAGCCACTTTGACTGGAGCTTTCAAATACCTGGAAGGGATAAAGTCCATAAAAATTCAACACTGGATTTCCAGCTCCCCACCCACCCTTGCATGCTTGGAAGCACAGTCTGTGAAACATCTCATTAAGCCGGTTTATTGAACGGTTTACTGAATAAATGCATAACTGAATTTATTTATTTATCGAATGTATTTATGAATGAGTCCCAATTCATGCCAAACCATAAACCAAGGTTTAGAAATCATAAAGAGTGGGGCTCAACCAACAAATTAACCCTAAGCCAAAACATGACAAATCACATTATGGCTTATGATAATGCATGAACCAAGCCACACAGAAGGTTGCCCCTGTTGTTAAGAAAAGGTCACATCCAAGAGCCTACTATGATTTTCTCTCTCTCTTGGAAGATGTTAACTTGTTTGTTGAAGGGGAGGAGAAAGATGGAAAGGGGAGAGAAAATAGGAAAAGATGAGTTTCAAGTTGTGGAGGTCAAGAAAATTTCTGAAACGTTTGGTTACAGAAGAAAAGTAAGGAAAAGACCTCTTGAACCCACAAGGCCCGCCAGGAAACAGATGCTGTCAAAATGAGGAAAGCCCATCAGGTTTAAACATCAGGAAAAAAATGTGAAAATCTATGGAAACTTCTAGAAATCATGAGAAAGCGAAAAAGATAGTGGAAGATCCATCGAACCATAGAAGGCAAGAAACATTTCTTGGCTATCTGAAAGTGAGTAGGACTTAGCATTGTTCCTAGATAGAGAGTGAAGCCTACTGCAGGGGTGTCCAACCTTGACAACTTTAAGATGTGTGGCTGATAAATTCTGGGAGGTGAAGTCCACACATCTTAAAGTTGCTGAGGTTGGACACCCCTGGCCTAGTGTTTCTGGCAACTATAGCCTTCCTGTCATGAGTACTATCAGGAGTGGAGTAGTCAGTTTCCTAATAAATGTGTACTGATGTCTTCTTGATTTGATCAAAGTCAGATCTTTCATCCTCAAAAGCAACAGCAATAAGGTCTTCTTCAGAAAACAATATCTCTATGGGATACTATCCTCTCTCGCAGGGATGCTTCCAGATAGGACATGAACAGCTTTTCTGAAATATTAGCAACTGGATTTTTGCTCAAAGGAAACAGAACAGATGTTCCTCCCTGGATCTGATTTCTGCTAGTTCTTCTCCAGTGGGTACACAAGATTAAGGCAGAACAGGGTCATTTCCTGAGTTCTGGTACGAAATTGTGGAGCTGCTCTTGCTTCTAGTTCCAAAATGCATCAAGCACAGTCTTTCTCAACCTTGGCAGCTTGAAGATGTGTGGACTTCAACTCCCAGAATTCCCCTAACCAGCATGCTTTAAGATGCAAGGACTTCAACTCCCAGAATTTTGGGAACTGCAGTCTACACATCTTCAGGTTGAAAAACGCTGCTTTAACCACTTTAGCCAAGTTTTCCACATCCCTAGAGAATCCCTTTCTGGAATTTTGGAGAGATCCTGTCCAGTACACCCTATAATACATTTGTTGCCACAGCTCAGCACTTGCTCTGGAAGATGATGGCAACACACAAATAGGATTGGATTCTGAAGGGCCACCAGTTGCCTCCAGTACTATTTGAGAGAATGCAAAATATTTGCCAGGATTTAACGGTTGGATTCCTACAACATGCTGAGCTGAGCTGAAGCGAGGCTAAGTAATTTGGAGTTGAAAGTACTGTGAGAACCCACCATTGTCTTCCTATGTTCTGTGAACCAGGCCATCATGTTAAGCCATCATATTTTGGGCAGGCTGTGTGAAGAGAAATAGCCTTGCTTATTACTGGCTGCTACCCCTAAGAAGTCTGGGTGTAGAGTTTATCAAGTTTTGTGAACCCACCCACTACGCATTAGCTAGTCCAAGGGCTAGCAGGCCATCAAAGAAGAACAATGAACTGAGGAGCAGGGGAAACACAAGACAAATTAAACAACACAATCAAACAGTGAACCAAGCAATAGGAGCACGACACCCACATTCACAATCAATCAGAGCCAGGCGATCTTCACAGGAGGATGCAACAGGATTTCCAGAGGCTTGAGACACACGAGCTGCACATTACTGTCCCGGAGCCAAAGGCACACAATCCCACACCCCAGAATGAGAAATGAGAGGCTGATTCTCCAGCATTCCCAAGGTTGCCCTCCAGAGATAGGAGCTGAGCTCCATACTGCCCACTCCCCACTGTTGGCGATACTCACGCTATCATCCAAGTTCCAGTCTTCAGAACGATTCTCACTAAGGTTGCTCCCGGTGCGCCTGTAGGGAATACAGAAGTGGCAACGGCAACGGCATCTGAGACGGAACATGGTCTCTTGACGCACTGGCCAGCGTGGTCAGCTTGTCTCAAGAGGACCTGTCCAGTAGGGCCACCGAGAGGGTCACAAACAGGGGTGGGGTTCCAATATGCAAATGCCCACCTGACATTCTGACCCTCCCACTTCCTCACAACAGCCAATGGGCACTTTGGGCAACAAAGTGTGGTGTGAGGACAGGGGTGTGAGAACCAGGTGAGGGTGGAGACCAGGTGACTGTCACCAGGAAGAGTTACAAAAAATATTAAATATTCTTCGAAGGAATTGGGGGTTCAATGCATGGCAGTGATATCAAACGGGCAGCATTCTTCTTCTGAAAAATAATTCCATTATTTTACAGTTGAAGCTGAACTCCTGTTTATTTCTTTGCAAACTGTCGAAACTGCCTCGGACTTAAAAGGTCCTTAGGCAGTGCATCAAGAGCAGCAACGACCGGAGCCAAGTGCACAAAACACAAGAATCATTTTTACATTATTATCGTGACACAGTTTTCGACCTTTGCTAGCATTTCTGAGCACTTTCTACCCAAAAATGGAAGAAAAACATCCACATTTGTGCCCTTGGAATGCCAAGGGCATTTAGAACTAGAAAAGCAGGCCAGGGGGACCACACAAGACCCATGTTTTAAATAGTTGACCGAAAAGGCAGGGCACGCATCACATGCTTCAAAGGCATTGCCCAGACCAGTGTTTCTCGACCTTGGCAATTTGAAGACAGGTGGACTTCAACTCCCAGAATTCCCCTGCTGGCTGGGAAATTCTGGGAGTTGAAGTCCACCCATCTTCAAATTGCCAAGGCTGAGATGCACTGGCCCAGTCCGTGCACCAAGAATCTGACCTACCGGTGATGTTTTGATGGATCTGCAGCTACTGTGATGAAAGCGTGAGCCTCTTCCATGGCATCGAAGTACTCGGTCTCTTCATCTTCATCACTGGCTTCTGCTTTTGCACTTTGCACGCTTCCTCCTGGAAGAGACACACACCAGATAAGCTCCTCCCACACTGGTGCACTGGAGCCAGCAAACAGAAGGAGGAGGGACCCAAAGAAGAGAATCTCTGTAGCTCAAGTTTGAACCGTGGAGTCCTTGGTGCTCTCTGACCTTGGTTGTTTTCTTGCAGACGTTTCATGACCCGACTAGGTAACGTCATCTGTGATAGGGAGTAGGATTGGATCTCTGTTCCACTCCCTTCTAGAACTGATGATGTTTCCTAGTTTAGTCATGAAACATCTGCAAGAAAACAACCAAGTTCAGAGAGCACCAAGGACTCCACAGAAGGCTGGGGAGCGATTTGCTTCTCACTTGCCAAAGGCCAAATCTCAACCATCGAAGATATTTTCACCATTTGGGTTTTCTGGGCCACAAAATAAAGAGTTGAACAGCATCACTGCCAAATGCTGACTGGCCCCAGTGGCTTAACTCCATGTGAAATTCCTGGATTCTCAAATTAAATGAAAAAACATATCAAGAACATAGAATATTGGAGTACATTACACTGCAACTTACATTTCAGTCTCAGTGGACTGCTGAAACAAGACTAAGGGTACTTTCCCAAATTAAAAGGAATTTCAGACCTCTGGGTAAGCCATTTACTATTCTGTGGCAATACAGGTAGTTCCTGACTTACGACTGGCCGCTAGGCAACCATTCAAAGTTGTCTGGGGGCTACTTACAATCTGGATTCAAAGTTCCAATGGAAAATTCCCCCTCTGTGGTCACATAAATTTTGGGGACTCAACAACTGGACTGCATTTACAGCTGTTTGCAACATCCCGTTGTCACATGATCAGATTTTACCCCCAGTTTTGCTGAAAACCTGCATTTACTTCTGTTTTTTGGCAAAATTGTGCCCATGGGGAACCACTGATTCACTTAACGATGGTTGCATTTGTTTAATGTGTTTAACAAAAAATACTGTAAAATCAGGTCATGGCCATGATGCGTAGGCTCCATTATTGCTGTAAGTTGAGGACTGCCTATATATCATTTGAGCAATGATGTCATGATCCACTTAAGGGCTCTACAAGCTTCCTCTGGCTCTCACCCCACAGCCTTGGTTGCAGGCTCTATGGACATGCCCAGTTGGTGTCTTTGCGGGGACATTTTTTTTCCAAGTAACAGTGGCTCCAGGGGACCAAGTCTTGCTTGGGTTGAGAAGGAAGGGTCACTCACCTCGGGAGATGCGAGCAGCGGGGTTCACAGAGAGGGTTGGAGCTCCCCGACAAGCCCGTTCTAAGTTGTTGTGTTGCTTGGCCAGCTGTTCAATGGTCTCCTCCAGGCGGATGCGCTGCTCACGTTCATGCTGGAGAGCCCGCTGCCATTTCCTGCTGTGGGCTTCTGCTAGCTCCAAAAAGTCCCGGCAGGCCTGAGGAAGGAAGGAAAGAAAGAAAGAATTGGAGAAATGGCAAAGATTTCCCCAGTAGGACAGTGTAGGAGAAGAGATGGCAAAACTGGGAGGAGGAGTCAAATGAGGCCTTAGCCTGGAATCTCTACGCAGTTACAAACACGCAGAGTCCAGCCCTCTCCGATTGCCGTTGCACTTTATCTTGCACCTACGCGTGCCGGACTGCTGAGTAGATTCTTGTAAATAGGCTGGAACAATAAATCAATTAATCTGAACCTTGAAGCCTGCTCTGGTCTTATGTGCTTGCCGATGGAAGGGAAGCGGGCACTGCAAACAAACCCGGGGTGTTTTTTAAACCAGGCTTCCCAAGTTAGACCCTTCCAGATACAGATACAATTTGCAGAATTAATCACACCTAGGCAGCCCAGAGTGGTGTCTATTGCTTCAATTTGTACCGCAGCCTTCCACGTATAGGATGCTTAAAGCGGGAAACCCTCTAAGACACGAACATGAGAACCGGGGACTATTTTGTCCGTTGAAAGCCCTACAAATCCAGGAAAAATCAAGGAGATTTGGCAGAGATTGTAATGCTTTCAGAGATGATGCCCTCCTAAGGTTCTGCAAGAGCCCAACAGTGGGG
>JANHZU010004661.1:11144-23262 GCA_032468055.1 Acrochordus granulatus
GAGAAGGGGACGGCAGAGGATGAGATGGATAGATAGCATAGTCAGTGTGATGGGCATGGGCTTGGGAAGACTCCAGGAGGCAGTGCAGGACAGGGAGGCCTGGCATAGTGCAGTCAATGGGGTCACGAAGAGTCGGACACGACTGCGTAACTGAACAACAACATCTTCAAGTGGCAAAGGTTGAGAAACTGCCTCCAGAACATTAACTATTTTCATCCCTCGCTCCCTCCTCATTCATTACAGATTCAAGTACAGCATCCAGCCGCCAAATCCATGATAGAAATCAGCCGTACTCAGGATGAAGAAGTGGGTGATGGGACTACATCTGTGATTATTCTTGGTAGGATGCTTGTTTGCAGATAAAGTACATTTGATGACAGGAGATATTTTGTGTAATGTATAAGACCCGATAATGTTATCAGTTTATTCAGATATATTCAGTACCATTAAAAGGAGATCTCAATACGTTAAGTGAGTAAAATCCATTCTCGGCAGAGTGCTTCAAATGTTAATTTGTGTTAAGCTGCTATTTGGCATTCCTGAGTTATAGTTTTCCCCCATTCCACCAGCCAATGAAACCAACCTTTCCCAGCCAAATCTACCTCGCAGAGTGGGTTAACCCCCCCAAAAAAAGTACTCTATTTAAGCCATCTTAAGCTCCTGAATGGAAAACAGGACAGAAGTGAACTATGTAATAAAATATATAAATTTCTAAGCGGGAACCATTCTTTTAATATACTTTTATCTATTAATCTAGTTCACTGTATCTGTTCTCTGTCAAAAGGCTGCTGTTTTTCAACTTTGTTCTCTCCATCTCAGATCATCTGATAGGTAGATAGATGATAAAGGATAGTGCCTTAAAGGCCTTGCAAGGCACTAACATAGTGTATGTTCCGATTACTTATTCTCAATGATAAAACAGATCCTTTTTCTGTGTAGAATTCTGTTAATGTGAATGGACATATTCATTGGGGCATGAAAGAAATTCATGCAAGATTTTTCAGCCTTGGTCACTTTTAAGGCCTGTAGATCTCAATTCCCAGAATTCCTCAGCTGGTTTTGGGAATTGAAATCCACATATATCATACAATATAAATTGGCCAAGATTGAGTGCTATAGCGCCTTTGTTCACGAGATGCTTCAAATAAATGGCATGGTGCTCATGATCTCTTCACCTCCCTTAGCTGGAGAAATGTTATCGGTGGCAGAACATTTCCTAGAGCAGCAGATGCACCCAACAGTAATCATTAGTGCTTATCGAAAAGCCCTGGATGATATGATTGGCACTCTGAAAAGAATCAGGTGAGCAGGATGGGGGAATATTAGGAAGAAATGTGGAGAATGCAGAGAAATTAGGGGTGTATTTCTGAGCATTTGAAACAACAGAGGTAAGAGGGATTGGCCTGGGTTGATGGATTAGGGTTACCACCACCACCATATTTAAAAGAAAGCCTAATCTCTATTCTTAATGATAGATGCTCTTTTTTTCTTGTGGAAAATCCCATGTACTTAATAAATGCTCACTCGTTCTCTCTTCCTGAGTCCTTGGGAAAAAAATCAAATGGAGTCTGGTAATGAGTTTTCTAGCTAACAAAATAATTACCAAATTCTGACTAACATAAAGTGCAGTTCACAAAAGCTTCCACTTGGTAATAACATTTCTTACTTGGAAAAGGTACTATTGGATTCCTTCTGATTTTTTGCCACCTTGGAAAGGACCTTTCAGTAGAATTAGATAAAGCCAGACTAGATAAAACCAGACAAGATGAAACATTGGCTGGATTTGATATAAAGCTCTCTATATCTTTATAAATAAGGAAGTTCTACAAAGCAAAATCAGTTTTAAAATGAAGACATGCCAGCAGAGCTTTCCAAAGAGATTAGCCTGGCTTTCCCTAACCCTGGTTTCTACTAGGGACTACCCTGCCTGTTAGTCCTGAACATCATGTGTTAGTTAGAGTTGATGTCAGTAATGCTAGAAGATTTTTGTAAAGATAGATTGATGTATACAGGTAGTCCACACTTTAATGACCAGTTGCTTAGCAACCATATGAAGTTACAACAGACCTCCAAAGTGTACTTATCTTAGATCTGATCTCAAAATTCTGAAGACTGCATGCACAGTTCCCACAGTAACATGATTGCATTTTGGGCATTTAGCAACCATCTCACCTTTACAGCCATTTGCAGCATCACACGGACACATGACTATGATTTTTTTTACTTTTTTGCCAGTTTTTAGTATTTACTTTCAGTTTTGTTTAACAACCACTGCAAAGAAAGTTTGTAAAATCAGGTGACCCATTTAAAAACTGCAACTTAATTACCATAATTCCAGGCTTAGTTGTTAGCTGAGGACTACCTGTATATGAAATCTTAATTTGCAGATGGCTAGGGGAAAGACCCCGAAGGTGGAAAAGTCAGCAATGTATGGAGAGTTGCTTTGCCCTTGGCTATTAGGAAGTATCTCTAATTGACTTGTGGATAAGGGACTTTATGCTTGGTTTTTTCAGCATTGCAGTTGATGTCAGCAACCGTGAGGCCATGCTTAAAATCATCCACAGCGCCATCAGCACCAAGGCTATAAATCGCTGGTCAGATCTGGCCTGCAATATTGCCCTGGATGCAGTCAAAACAGTGGAGTTTGAAGAGAATGGCAGGAAGGAAATTGACATCAAGAAATATGCTAAAATAGAAAAGGTACAAAAAAATGGATTTCTGTAGCTGGGGTTGGTTTCTGGAGGCTTGGAAGAGCGAGATTTGAGGAATTAAAATAAAAACTGATATTGATACTGTGAAAATAAGACCACACATATATGTTGTTTTTAGTAATCCCAGTTTAAGCACAAAATTCTCAATTTCTCCATCTTTGCAAAATTCAGATAGCACAGTTAGGAAAAAGTTTGGTCGCTTGGAGATGTCACAGTAGAATATTGGACCAAATAGCCCAACGCCCAGTCTTAAAGTAGTAGAAGGCTGCATGTTATTGTGAGTAGTTATTCTTCAAGAAAGGGGAGTTCTGAGAAACCCCCTCTCTCCAGTTGTGACTAAACCCATAATGGCTTGTCTGTTTTGGAATGAACATTGTGATCAATGGGCACTTCTGAAGAAAAAGGAATTGCCATTTCCTCTTGGGTTCTTCTTCATAGCTGTCTTTTAGATGGATAGAGTTTTCAAAAAATGTCTTTGATAGACAATGAAAATGACTTTCAGATTGTCAGGAGAGAACTTGGCTCAGTTAGCTGCTTCTTTGAAAGGAATATTCAGGACCTTATGTGTTCAGGAGGAGTGTGCCTGGATTAGTTTAGACAGAAGTTTATAAAAGGTTGTGCCCTTGTCCTGAGAGATGTTCAGTCTAGAAGCAGATCCCATGAATCTTACTCCAAAATCTGAATAGCCTCTTCCTTGTCTTCAGATTCCTGGTGGCTTTATTGAGGATTCCTGTGTCCTGCCTGGGGTCATGATCAATAAAGACATCACTCATCCTCGGATGCGCCGCACCATCAAGAACCCACGTATCATTTTGCTGGACTGTTCATTGGAGTTCAAGAAGGGGGAGAGCCAGGTCTGTCAGCTGCTGAAACTTCTCTGCTCTTGTCTACTGAGAAAAAGCTACTGGCCAGGGGGGGATGCTGAAGCATGTCCCACATATTGGTGAGGAGCTATGGGACTCATGCCTGAACCTGAACATTCAGAGAATTTGTCTGGCTTATTGATCTATTCTATATCCCATGTCATTCATTTATTTATATCCAACCTTTATTATAATTATAAACAATCAGCAGTGAACATATCTAAGGCTCCCTCCTCTTATTTTTCTCATAACAATCACCCTATGAGATGGTTGGGCTGAGAGAGAGTGATTGGCCCAACGTCACCCAGTTGGCTATCATGCCTAAGGCAGGATTAGAACTTGCGTCTCACCAGTTTCTAACCTGGTGTTTTAACCACTAGACCAAATTTATTATTTTTAAATTTGGAAGGTGATTTTTGTCACTGAAGGTTTCCCCTCCCAATTACTTGTGGTGATGTTCAAAGGGATAAATTTGCCATAGGCTTTTACCTCATAACACTGTAGTCAGAATCATCCAGAAAACTAAATTCTATGATACATTTTTGTATTCCAGGTATTATTTTGTGGGGCAAAAATGCTGACATCCTTCTCTGTGATTGTTGCGGATCTGGTTCAGCAGTCTTAAAATTTCAAGAAGCATTTCCCCCACATGCTGTATCTAAAACTCTGCCTTTTAGATGTTTTTCAGAAAGCCAAATTTGACATCTTACCCATATCTTTCACTTTTTTTGCTGCAGTTCTGCAGATTTGGGCAATGCAAGCAAGGATTATGTGATACTTGCTTGGATAGGAGGAACTAAAAGCAAAAAATATATAATGCAATAATAATGAAAGAAGACAAATGATAGTTGCTTAAGCAAGTTTTTATATTAATCAAATATTGTGTGGCCATCACTGTGAACTCACTCAGAAGCTTTTGCCCTTCTTTTGTGCAGACTGATATTGAAATAACCCGTGAGGAGGACTTTGCTCGCATCCTACAGATGGAAGAGGAGTTTGTTCAACAGATGTGCGAGCACTTGATCAAAGTCAAACCTGACCTCATCATCACAGAGAAAGGAATCTCTGGTAAGGCACATATCCATTCCTATTGGGACAAGGTTTGGCAATTCTGATTATCTCCCTGTGGAGGGGGGTATGTAACTAGATTTTTTTTTAATTTTTAGACCTGGCTCAGCATTTCCTGATGAGAGCTAACATCACAGCAATCCGCCGGGTGAGGAAAACTGACAACAACCGGATTGCAAGGTGAAGATGCCTAAATTATTGCAAGGGGAAGTAGCAACTGGTCCCTTGAGGTGGAAGAGCAGCAGAAATCACAGTTTTAACTAGAGCAGACTATCTCAGTGGAGGCAGAGATTTCTTTTGCATGGCTGCTGTTTCAGTTGATACAGAGAGAAATAGCTCTGACCTGTTTTGGATAAATTATGTGTATAGTTCAGGAAATACAGGAAAATGCAGCATAAGAAGTAGATTTTTCTAGCAAATCCAGGAAAGAAACTTTATTAAACATCTGAACCTTCTCTCTGAAGTTGCCACTAGCAGGAAAATATGATGGGAAAAACCAGCTACCAAGGAAAGGCAGGCCCATGGAGCATCCTTAAGGTCCCAAAACTAGTCCTTAATTAATTTTTTTTATGGCAGGGCCTGTGGAGCTCGTATCATCAGCCGCACTGATGAGCTGCGTGAAGAGGATGTGGGGACTGGCGCAAAGCTTTTTGAAGTGAAGAAAATTGGAGATGAGTACTTTGCTTTTATCACCGACTGCAAGGAGCCCAAGGCCTGTACTATTTTGCTCCGGGGTGCCAGCAAAGAGATTCTAGCGGTGAGCAACCTCTAGGCACTGTCCCAAGAAAATAACTTCTGAGACTGGCAGGCAACAGGCTTTTAACTTTCCTTTGGTTTTCCCCTGGAGAAAATGGGAGAGAGGCAGCCAGGGGCTTGGTTTTTACATCTGATTTGCAGACAGTATTCGACCAATTTTTCAGTGCATTTGGTCCAAGGACTTGCAGTGTTGGAAGTGATGGAGGTAGTGTAGCCTATTCACAATGGGCAAATCTCTCACTTTGCTTATAGGGAATCTTTTAACATGATTCCATTTTGTCCACCAGCCAGCTGTACTGCTGGCCTAATCAGACTGGGCTTCCTACAGCTCTGAAACCAAATAGGTTTGAAAATAAGATGCAAAGGGAGAGGCAGACACAGACAGCTGCCTTTCATGGGACTACAGAAAACTGTCGAGTGATGTTACCTTAAGAGATGGGTCTGAATGTTTTTAGCTGATGCTATGGAATTGTACAGGATGGGAATGAGGGCAAAAGAGGAACCACTCTTCTCATGTCTGAACCTCCAGTTCTTGAAAAATCACAATTTGTGGCGATGTGGGGAAGGTTACAGTTGAAAATAAGAGCAGTTTGTCTCCCAGTGGCTGCCTATTTCCTTTCCTGCCCTCACCTTTGAAAAAGGCTATTTTGTAGCTGAATTTTGGCAGAGAATCTCAAGGGGCTAGAAGTCACAAAGGGTGTTCTGGGAGATGCCTGCAGTCGGCAGGTCCACCTAGTGCTCAAGAAGATCCCCAGATATCTAGCTGTATTTTGTAAAGTCCTTGTGATGCTGACTTGCATTTTTCCAGAATTAAAATTAGGCATTTGTCTCATATTTTAAGCCTTCTAAAGTAGGGAATGGTGATGGTAAGAACAAGCCTATATATATGTGTGTTTTTTTGTATGTATGTTTATAGGTAAATAAGTTCACTCAGCACTGTTAAACTGAGGTAGTTATTGATGCTAGCACAAAATAACTACTGATGATCCTTGACTTATGACCATAATGGAGCCTGCCCATCACAATCATGAAGGTTGTAAAACAGGTCAGTCACATGACCAATTTGATTTTATAACCTTTTTGCGGTGGTAGTAAAGTGGCTGCCACAGTTGCCAAGCAAATGTGCAGATAAGTGAACCAGTGATTTGCTATGTGCATAGTTTTGCTGAAAACCAGAAGAAAGTGGTGGTTTCCAGCAAAACCATTGTAAAATGTAGTCAGGTGACCGCAGGACACTGCAAATCACCATAAATGTGGCCATGCATGCCTGAAGTTTAATTGTGTGACCGCAGGGGGGCTGTATATGGAACTTCAAATCCAGGTTGTAAATAGTCCAAAATAGGTCTATCGTAATTTCAGATAGTCACTAAGTGACTGGTCATAAGTCAAGGACTACCTGTATTGGGAATCTCTCTCCAGAAGAATTGGACTGTTGGTCTGTCACTGAAGCAGCGGTGGCCCAGAATCCCTGGAGATGTGGCTTTTATTCCAAGAGGCTGCAGTGTTTCACCCAGTCACAGACTCCCCAAGGATAGCTCCTTTTGCTACCTACTCATCACAGAAATTACTCTTTGGAGTACCTCCATAGTATCCCTCTGAACTGCTCTCCAGTTTGCCCAATGGCTTTGACCTTGAGGCTTAAACTTTTGCACTCACTGTTTCCTCTTCTTCCTGCAGGAGGTGGAGCGTAACCTTCAGGATGCCATGCA
The DNA here is from genome assembly GCA_032468055.1 of Acrochordus granulatus. Lineage (NCBI taxonomy): Eukaryota > Metazoa > Chordata > Lepidosauria > Squamata > Acrochordidae > Acrochordus > Acrochordus granulatus. The sequence continues at coordinate 18,252 of JANHZU010004661.1, forward strand.
AGTCTGTCGCAATGTCCTCATTGACCCCCAGCTGGTGCCGGGGGGTGGCGCTTCTGAGATGGCCGTGGCCCACGTCTTGACCGAAAAATCCAAAGTCATGACTGGGGTGGAACAATGGCCCTACCGTGCCGTAGCCCAAGCCCTCGAAGTTATTCCCAGGACCCTCATTCAAAACTGTGGTGCCAGCACTATCCGTACTCTCACTTCCCTACGGGTGAGAACTGCCTTTTCTAGCAGGTGGTTTTCTTTTATTGCCAGCAAGGCTCATCCTTTTCCTGGTGCTCTTAATCGCTGCTCTTGCCTGGAAGGTGATCTTTGCTCTATGGTAGAGGGGAGTGATGTGGGAGTGGGAAAAAAGAATGGAAAGAGAAGGGCAAGACAGAACAGTTTCCAAACAATTGTGGAAGATGTTCAGTCAAAAATATATCTTAAAAAACTCAGAGTTATACAGAGGTAGATAGGTGTGAACCTTTTGAAGTTGTTGGATGGCGGAGATGAGAGATGGGGATGAGCTGCTTGGTTTGGAGATGCTTAACTCCAGCTGTTGCTTCCAGGCAAAACATACCCAAGAAGGCAGCCAGACCTGGGGCGTGAATGGAGAGACTGGAGCCTTGGCCGACATGAAGGACCTGGGCATCTGGGAGCCGCTCTCTGTCAAGTTGCAGACCTACAAGACAGCTGTGGAGGTGAGGGCAGAAGCAGTCTTGGCCAGAAGAGAAGATTTCCTTGGGATGAAAGGGAAGGAAGAAGGGCTGGTTCCATCTTGCTAGCTGGGAATAACTTCCATTATTTCCAGGTTCTTTTCTAGCACAGCTCTTCTTCTGGACCATTAACTTGTACCAGTTCATAGTGTTCAGAGTAATGCTTAGTAGCTGTTCCCTAACATGAGATGCTGTGCATTGCATTCTGTATGAACAAGATGGCATTTGGGCTGAATGATGGAGACAGTCAAGAGATTTGTATTACCTGTTCATTTTATATTCTTGAAATTTCCAGTTCTAGGACAAGTTGAAAATTGAAAAAAATATTTTTTATATATATTTTATAAAAAAAAATATTTATTTTATTTATTAAATTTATATGCCACTGAAATCTGAAGACTCTGTAGGAATTGCTGGGGAAGTAGGAAATCTACCTACTGTGAAAAATATATAGAACTTTAAAAAACAGAATAAACTTTGACTGTTGTGTGCCTTAGGAGGAAATGGCAGGGAACAGGGATATCCACAGGATGTGGCAAAAAAAATCAAGATAGTGGCCAAGGCAGTGCAGCTTTTAGGTATGCCTAACAGCTGAAAAACAGACACTGCTTCAGTCATACTGTTATGGCTGCCATCTTGACTTTTTGTAGCATACAGGTAGTCCTTGACTTACAACTACAATTGGGAGCAGAATTGTTGTTAGGAAGCAAGGCCTCGAAGCGAGTCATGCCCAATGTTATGACCTTTTTTGCTACAGTTAAGTGAATCTGGCTTCCTCAATTGGCTTTGCTTGTGAGAAGCTGGCTGGCAAGGTCACAAATGGCGATCACATGGCCCCAGGACCCTGCAACCATCGTAAATATATTCTTGTTGCCAAGTGCCCGAATTTTTATCGTGTGACCATGGGGAAGCTGCGACCTGTAACTGCAAGGACCAGTCATAAGTCACTTTTTTCAGTGCCATTGTAACTTCGAACAGTTGCTAAGTGAATGGTTAAGCTGAGGATCACCTGTCACCCTGACTGGGCAATTGGCAGAAGTATAGTTCTGATGAAATCTTTTACACTGCTTTAGTTGAACGTTCTTGCTTTCCCCAGAATAGAGAACTCGGAGCTCCTTCTAGCTGGAAGGTATGTGGGGGTGGGATTTCTGCCTGCTCTTTTCTTGCCCTGGGTTAACTGTACCGCCTCCCTCCCCAGACGGCTGTCCTCCTGCTGCGTATCGATGACATTGTCTCTGGCCACAAGAAGAAAGGCGACGATCAGAGCAAGCAGCCCGGAGCACCAGACGCAGCCCAAGATTAACTCTTTGGGAAATCTCCCTGGGATAGTTGGACACATCAGAAGCCCAAATGACCTTTCAAGAGAAGCAGTTCTTCACCCTGGATTCCAGATGGTTGAAGCCCAAACGGATTGGTTTCCAGTTGGTCAGAGGGAGGAGGACCAACGCTGTGTTCGCCTGTTTCTCTTGAGGAGACATGCTTTATTTAAATGTACTCTGTAGCTGTTTTGTGGCTTTATTAAAAATCCCCTTCACATTCATAAATAAATTTCTGGTTGCTTTCTCCACTGTAACCTTAGCAACCTTGGCAGGCAGGATCTCAAGGCCAGCTCCGGAAGCACTTTTTCAGGCACTGCACTCCAGCAAAGCCCAGTTATTGATCTTATACCTGATAAATATTGCAATCCTGTTTTTATTTCAATTCACAGCTCCCTTTTTCTTTCACTGAGGGGATCCACTGAGATAGTATCACAATAAAATGCTAACAATCAACCAAGAGATAGGTTCATCTTCCTTAAAAGACAAAACTGAGCACATACTGGTGACGTTTGCACATCGTACTTAAGCCACTACATGGTTTCTTAGAAGATTGTGCGCCACAGTGTATGGCTTAGCATAACATGGAAACCCATTCCAGGCCAAGAACCATGTATCATTTCTGTACAACAGTTGTACAACCTTTTGTGGTGAGCCAAAATAGTGTACTCAATCTAAGGAGTTGGACTGTTCTGGAAGAGAAGGCGGTGATGTGCTGCTTGGCCTGTTAAGTCCACCAGTTTTCCCCAACTGGCTCCGGGTTTATTGCTGGGCTACAGCAGTTTCACGCTGGGTTAAACACTGGTGGGAATTCTAGTTGCCACACTGGATTAAGTTGGCTTAAAATTTTAAAAAGTGCCATAAAGAACTGAGGTCGTGATGTGGGTATAAACAGGTGGGGTTGGGGGCAGCTGACTCTTGGGCTCGGAAGACTTTTGGCTGGCCTCGTTCGGACTGAAACCCTGAGCGAAAGTTCTCGTTGTAAGACTCCGTCCAAACCCCCTTTTCTTTGCAGGAGGGAGATGCCCACGCTGGGCTGGGGGAGATGGGCCGTGTAGTCCACGAGTTCCTGACGAGAGGTCGGAGGAAGTTCGGACGCCTCCTTCCCAGGGCGTCGCCATTCACGCATCCCTCGAATAAATCTGAATCGCTGAATTGTTTAGTCCGCTTCGTCTCCGGACGGAAGCAAACCGGCGAGGGACCTCCTGCCTGGCTGGAAAGCGGCTCCCGCCCAGCCTCCGTCCCCGCGGCCGGGCGCTGCTGGTCCCGCCCGGGGGACGCACCCTCCGTCGCCCACTCCCCCCGGAAAGCGGGCCTGACCGGGCCCCCGCCGCCGCCCGGGTCCACGGCAGGGCCGGCTTCGCAGCGGCCCCTTTAAGAGCCTCCCCGCCCAGCGGCAGGGAACCCGGAAGGAGCGCCGGCCGGGCCACGTGACGGAGCGTCCTCGCCGGCCGCGACATGCTGGCGGCGGGCGGTTGGGCGGCCCTGGCGCTCCTGTGGGCGGCGAGCGGCGGCGCGCGGGACGCGGCGGGCTACCGGAGGAGGGTAGGTGCGGGAAGGGGCGCGGGTGACCGCGGGCTGGGTGCTTCCCGGAGAAGGCTCGCGTGTGGGGAGCCCGGACGCGGGTCGCCAGGAAGACGCTCTGCGTATGCCCCGAAGCGCCCTGCCCAGCCTCAGCGTCCAAGCCGCGCGGGCTGCCCAACCGGGAACCCGCCTTTGGGTTAACGGGGTGGCCGGGCTCCCCCTGCCCGGCAGACGCTCAAATGACCCTCCCTGCGGTTTAGCGTGTGTGAATCCAGCCCGCGTGTTTTGAACGCTGGCTGCCCTCAGTCCGAAGCAGTGTTTCCCGGGGGAATTCTGGGAGGCGAAATCCACGCATCTTAAAGTTGCCCAGGCTGGGGAAGGCTGCCTAAGGGAAGTCCTGGTGCTCCCCCTCCCAGGCTGTCCCAGGGCGTGCTGAGGTCAGGCTTGTGGGAGCGGGAGTCCTCCACTCTCGGAATACGTCAGGCAGGGATGGGCCCCTCGGGTTTCACCTGCAGTTCACAACTCGCCTGCTGAGCCTCGTGGGCCCCCTCGACCCACCCAACTCCCCGTTTTCCGTTCTGCCTAACGGGGTGGTGAAAACAGATTTTCTGGCGCGTCAGAGCAGGAGACGAAACTATCCGTGAGCACGTCAAGTTTGGCACCGTAAACCGAACTGGGGCCAGGCCTTAAAGTAGTGAAACCTGTGACCTGGTTTGCGGAACCGGGTTTGACCAGGGCTGCTTCGGTGCGCCGCCACCTCAGCCTGTTCAACGCGCCGTGTTTGTTGCAACACGCGAATCGCGTCGCTCGGACTCGCGTGTCAGGCCGAGCCGGCTCCACGCGGAGTTCCCCCGAGCGCCCCAGGCCGGATTGTCTGAATCTAAAACGGGGGCTCCGCCTCGAACTCCAGCGAGAGAGGAGCGAAACGGCCGTTGGGTCGCCCTTGAATAATCTCTTGCCGCTGGATCGCCACCGCTTGGCGCCCAGCTGCAGATTTTAATTTTATTTTTGAATTTTAACGCGGGGTTTCCCCACTTCGTTGCCTTTCTTGGCAGCTGCGGGGGAATCAAATGCATTTTTCCCGATCAAAATGCGTTTTGACTTGGTACCAGCACAACCACCACCAGCTTAGTTCCTGATTTTCAGCCTTCTGGGGAATGAGAAAGTGTCTGCGAGAGTTGCTTGTCTGCAGCTTCCTCTTCTTCCTCCTCCTCAGACCAGGAGGAAATATGCTGCCTTTGCATGTTTCCCCCAAAGCTTCAGAAATTAGACCACGAATCATGTATTGTCTCTTTCTTCAGAGTCTGAATGAATTAAATCCATTCATACTCGGTGATTTCTTCTATGATTGTTTTCTCATCGTTTATCTTTCTTTTACTGTTTCCATCTGCTGATTAATCTCCCAAAACTTGCATGTTCTTCCGAGGAGGGATGTTAATCCCCCCCATCGACTCATCATGTGCCACGGTC
>JANHZU010004661.1:29681-42256 GCA_032468055.1 Acrochordus granulatus
CTAACATCTGAAACAAGTAACCATGATTAACACACAATATAAAGCAGAAATAGAACAAACTAACCAGCATTTATGGAACTGCTTCAAGGCAGATTCTGGCCTCAGCTGCTGCTAGGCCAGCTGCTGTCCAGCACCCACTGTTGGAGGATCTGCTTCCACCACCGCTCAAGGCAAAACAGACTTTTCCCTCAGCAGTGTCTTTCCGGGGGTCTTTCCAGGGCGGTTTTGGAAATGTTTCTTGTCTTAACCTGCCTCTGTACTATGAGGGGAGAAGAGATGGGCAGCAGGGGACAGGCTGGATGGTGCCGGGCGATGAGGTTTGTGTGTTTTTGTGTGCGTGTGCTTTGAGAACAGTCCTGGCTCATGTGAGGGAGACGGGAGGGAGGAGGGGAGGGGACTGCCTGGAGGGAAAATCCAGAATCCGAGTCTCGGGAGTTGCTTCTCTTGAACACTTTTCATTTAATTTATGCTGTTTGCGCAGCAAGAGAGGAGAACCATCAGCTCCATTGTGAGATTTCCTGTGCAAGCTCATCACGTGGTGCTCATCTTGTGAGTTGCCACTAGTCAACCGAAATAAACCTTATTAAAAAGTTTTGTTCATCTTGCAAAAATCTCATGCATCAAGGTGCTCGCAATCCGAGGTTCCACTGTATATAGGTTTCAGTATTTTGAAACTTTAAAATAATACTTCAAGTGGTTAAGAGCTCGGCTTGCTGGCTGGAAGGTCGGCGGCCTGGGATCATGACCCAGCGTTGCCATGCAGCAGGGCGAGCACCTGCTGTTCCGCCCCAGCTCCTGCCCACCTAGCAGTTCGAAAGCGCACGAGCGTGAGTAGATAGATAGGTACCACCCCTTCCAGTGGGAAGGTAACAGTGTCACTGCGCCTTAAGGTGTCCAGTCATGCCGGCCACATAATCATGGAGCCGTCCCAGGACGAACACTGGCTCTTCAGCTTAGAAACGGAGATGAGCACCGCACCCTAGAATCGGTCACGACTGGCAGGGTCTCCTTCCTTTAATAACATCCTACAAGTAGAAAAAATTACAGTACAACAAATTATGGTATTCTGGAAGATTTAAAACTGTAAACTAATATGACACAATTTCATGCCAAGTGCCTTGACAATGTTACTGGATTCTGCATTACGATATGGTCAACCTGGTTGTCATGGCATCATAACAAAATTTTTGGGCCATGAAGTACAAAAACATAATCCAGCCTTATTTGGGATTCTTACAGTTGAATTCTTTTAACTAAATAAGCAGAATAAATTATCTTAGAATATGTCTTAAATACAGAAAGAGATTTTTCAGATACGACCAAGATTATGCTAGAAATATTTCTTGTGAAAGTACCAATTTTCATGTATCAAGTTTCATGTATCTAAATATATATTCCAAATAATAGCTTTGAATTATGAGAGTTTGATCTTCCAACGATACAGGGTTTAATTCAGGTAAATATATATTTGCAAATCTTACAGTGTTTTTAAAGATTTGAACTATTAGATTTTTTCTCATCCACCTCCTTCCTTTCAAAATTAAAGCACACAATAATAGATTTTATCTCTTCTGTTGATCAAACTTAAAGCCTTCTATGCAACATTCACTTTTTCTTTTTGTTCATTCATGTTTGATTCTCAGAGACTGCCTGGATATGTCCTTACAATTTTCTGGGTAAAAGTTTTCAGACAAGAGTTGCTACTATTGCACTACCTCCTTCATAGACTGAGAGAAAGTTCAAGGAAGGTTGCTCAATTCCTGAGCTAAGCATATTTCATTCTTGCTCAATTCTATATTTTGCTAAATCTGTGTTTCTATTTAATAGTTTCCTTCATTATGTCTCTTATTTTTAAAAAATGATTGCATATTTCAGATGAAATATTGAGAAATATTTGAATTGAGAAATATTTGAATTTGAATTGAGAAAGCCTTTTGGATTAAAGGTGAAACGTCTTCGACTTGAGAAAAATCCAGTGCAGATGCCTGTTTTTTAAACTTTGTTGCGATATATAGTGTATGAGATTTCTAGGATTCTCAAGCGAAAAAGCAGTGAGAATGAGTTACTGGAACTACTTGTGACCTTTCCCATGAATTGGGATGACATAAAGTTCAGAGGGGGAGAGGATTGCCAATACCTTTGAAGACGGGTAGTTCTAATTCCAGTTACAGGGAGTCACAGCACTCCCTACCTGCACTCCATAGGCATACCTGCCCGTGCTTGCACTGTGTCATCCACCTGCATGCCCTCCAACGCCCAGCAGCAGCCGCCCATCCAGCAATGCTCATGCGACAGCAGCCACTTACCCATCCACCATTCTGTTTATGAGCTGCCCAGGACTTGCAATTTCCTGCTGGCTTCCCCATTGACTTTGCTTGTTAGAAGTCACAAGAAGTCCTCACTGAATCATTTGCAATCCTCACTTAACTGTGACAGAGTATTGTATGAGCCCAGCCAACAACAGGTCCAACGGACTTCTGGGGGCTAACTTTTTTCCCCCAAGTGATAAGATTAATGAGCAAACCTTGCATTTTTGAAACCCAGACTGTCGGCTACTTCAAAGCGAGCCTGGCTTGGTATCTCTTGGCTCAAACCTTAGATTTGTCTAAGGGTTATTGCACCTGGCAAACCATAAACAGTTGTGATTTGTTCCCCTGCCTCAATGACTTTTCATGACACCCTTATCCAAGGCTATACTAATGGATCCAATGTTAGTATAAGTAAACCAACATAGTATATATGTTGGTTTACTTATGGATCCAATGTTAGGGCTCAAATGAGACAGCAGATCAGAAAGGAACCACATCGCTAGATTTGTACAACACCCTAGGAAAAACCTGTTGTGTGAAACAGATGGACATTTCTGATATTCTTTGCGGTAGCTAGTTGACTTGGGCTGACAAAAATTTTTAATTTATTTTTATTGCTTTTAAGACAACAGGAAAAGGGAAAAACATAGTTAGACCGCAAGTACTTTTTTTAAAAAAACTACACATACAAAACATTTAAAGCACTTTGTTGCACAACAGAAGAAAAAACAAAGTATATGTTGCTGTAACAATTAAGTTACAATTCTATACTTAACGTATTTTGTTGAACTTAGGTACTCCCCATCTGACTCAGAGTATAATACACATAATATGCAAGTGTGCATATCTTCATTTTTAATCTCGTTATGTCACCCTATCGTTCTTTTTCTTTCCACCTCTATTTTGCATTTATTTAAATGTGGGGCTCTATTTTGCATATTATGTGCATTCCCACATTTCCCCACATTTCATGATACTTGTCCGCACAAAGCATGGACGACACGCAATCTGCTCATAGGTAGCCGTGTCATCAGGTCTTCAATCCATTGAAGAAACAGGGTCATCCATTGATCTTTCCAAAAAAACAAAATAACTTATTGTGACCCCAATAAGGACACGGAGAATCCATTTGTGCTCTCCAGGCGTCAAATTCCACGTCCCCGTTCAAGAGAATATCATCCTCTGAAACATTCAGCTTTTGTCATTATTTATGTACAGGCAGTTCTCAGATTAGGGGAGTAGGCAGTTCTCAAATTAGGGGAGAGGTGGCTTAGCAGTTGAGATGCTGGGCTTGTTAAGATCCTGGGCCGAAAAGCCGGCAGCCCGAGTTCGAGACCCAAGCGCCACGTAACGGGGTGAGCCCCTGGTATTCGCCCCACTTTCTGCCAAACTAGCAGTTCGAAAGCATGCAAAATGCAAGCCGTTAAACAGACGCCACCAACTCGGTGGGAAAGGTAACAGCGTTCCATGCGCCTCGGCGTACAGTCATGCCAGCCACGCGACCACAGAAGCGTCTTCAGGCTGTGCTGGCTCCCTTCGGCTGTGAATCGGAGGCGAGCTCTGCCTCCTAAGCCCGTCACGACTGGACAAGGGAAGCCTCGTCCTCAAATTACAACCACAACCGGGATGTGAATAAATGAATAGTTGCAACTTCCAACTGTTCCTCCCAAAACTCAAGTATAGGGCATTTTAAAACATGCATTTTCAAGAAGTTTATTGCACCACCACCACCACAAAACGCACTTTTTGACCGTCCTTCTTTTGTAACAATCCCACACATTCAAAATGCTGTTTTTTGTTGTTGTATAAGTTGGAATTGGAGGTCCGCTGACAACGCTTGCTCCCGAAAATAAGACACTCGACAGACCTCGAATTGTGAGTTTCACAATGACAAGAAATTATTAGCTTTGGGGTGCCGCTGTTGAGTTTGGCCTCTTTCCCCCCAGCACGCCTGGGGAAAAGGCTGTTTGAGATGATCCCGCTTTTCAGCTCCTCCTGCTTCAGGGTTGATCTCGTAAAATGCCACAACTCACAATTCTTTCAACACCCTTTACCTTAACTACAGCTCGGTCTGCTGCAACACCCCTAACCATGCTAGCGTGCGGTTGTGCGCACACCGGATGAATGTGCTCTCCCCAGAGCAGGCTGGCCTCTGCTCCAAGGCGAGCTTCGCGCCTTGAGTTTGTGTCCTCTCTCATAAATTCCATGTTCGGCTTTTGCTCAGCATCAGCGCGTCTCAGGCAGCGGCATGCTCCCCCCCACACTTTCAGGCAGAAGCTTGGAAGGAGCTCCCCACTCTCTGTGGGTTTTAGGCAGGGAGGGAGGGGAGTTGGGGGCTGGCCCACCTCACACCCATCTTGCCTGCTGGCTCTGTTGGGAGACCAACCTCGGGAGCCATGCCCCAGTTTGCTTTCCATTGGGGAGCAGTCTAGTCCTCTGTGGTCATTTCGCCCAGTCCGTTGATCCGGCGTGAGACCAGTTTGGGTTTATACGCTGTTTCCAAACTATCGGAAGCCCTAGTGCTGCTCGTCTTGCAGGGCGCAGCGTCCGCTTGGAGACCTCCCTCCCATTGTGGCCATCATCGTTGATGCTGAGAAACTGCTTCAGAAAAGGGCCAGGCGATGAGCAGGAAAGAGGGGAGTGAGGAGGGGCCGGGGAAGGGGAGAGGAATGTGCCGGCCCCCTCCCGTCCCTGCAAGGGAGACAAAGGGCAAGACCTGGGCGCACTCCTTCCAAGGGCAGGAGAAGTCGTGGGAAGACATCCCGTTGAAGGATCCAGTGGAGGGGACTTCCACAGAACCAACGGTGCCGAGCGGGGACAAGCTCCCGTCCCGCTGGGACTGGCCAGTCCTCTCTGGGATGCTTTAACTGGTTTGGCTGAGTGGGGGTTCGGCGACGCGGCTCGGGAGCTCCCCGATTCCACAGGCGGCCGAGAGCCGAGATGAGCCCAGCACAGCTCCAGAAAGAGGACTGCGACGCCCCCCGGCTTGGGGCTCTGCCGTCTTCACCCCCAGGACCAGGAGGCGGGCGGCTCTCTCTCCTGGGGGGGGCTTGCCTTGGGACTCGCCACGGCAAACATGTTTTCCGTGTCCAGAAGAAACATGCTGTAGAGGTTGAAGAGCAGCATGGTGACGAGCGGGAGGAAAGTCAAGCCGAATCCAAAGCCTCGGAACGCGCGGCCCATGGCGTAAGCCAGCCAGTAGAGGAGCCTGGAAGGGAGGAGGAAGAATCACCCAGGCCAAACATGGTGATGTCGAGGCACGGCCCAAACGGCCCCAGCGGTGCCGTCTGGGGTTTCCGTGCATCACCACCTTGCGGGGACCCATCCAACACCCAAGTTTCAGAGGGATAATTCCAGGTTTTGCTGGGGGGGTTGCCTTCTGGAGCCCAAGAGAGCCGACCCCTGTGACGACCACCCGGTGAGGGAGGCTGGATGGGATTCTCCCAGCACGCAAGACGAGGATTTGGCAAGTTTGGGTTTCTGTCTTGGGGAAATCCGGCCCTTGTCTCGGCAACGCAAGCCCTCCTCTGAAACCAGAGTGCGGTGATGCTGTGCGAGCCCAACCGTTGCTGTCCTGTTGTAGCCATGGGGTGGTCCTGAACTGGCCCAGTCCGGCTGTTTAACAACCGGCAGGGGTGTGAGTGAGGGAAGGCAGCCTCCTTGCTCGCCAGCTTCCCCAGAAATCCCAAACGTGCGCCATGGGTCCTCAGCCTGCGCTCCACTATCTTTCTCACCCTCTCTATACAACCACCCTGCCTCCCCTCCCCATTTCATCCCGGTTTAAATCCTCCATCCATCCAGCCCAGCGTTTCCCAAGCTTGGCCGCTTGAGGATTGTGGACTTCGACTCCCAGAATTCCCCAGCCAGCACGCTCCCAACTCTGAACTGGAGAATTCTGGGAGTCGAAGTCCATCCCTCTCCGGGTGGCCGGGGTTGAAAAAGATGGGCTCAATCGTTGACAAAAGGGGTCCGCCCACGGGAGGGGGAGTCGGGGCACCGCTGTCTTACCGGGAGATGGCGAAAAGGGCCGTCAGCAGCGGGATCAGCTTGAGCCCTTCCTGGGGCAGGTAGGTGGCGAGGACCGCAATGTTGAAGAAGTAGAGGATGAAGAGCTGGACCGACTGGGAAACGAAGTGCCGGTGGATGTCCACCTCCCGGCTCAGCTCCTCAGAAGGCTGCAGGGGGGAGGCGCAAAGGCGGGACACCCCGTAAACCATCATCCCTGCGAGGGAAGAGGGACAGGCAAAAGGGGGTCAGGAACAGGCAGATCCAGGGAGACGTTGCACGGGGACCCCGAAGGAGATCTCCATGGCTTTGCCAGGGGCTTGGGGGGCGCTTCCCATCATCCTTATGGAGGTGCAGCTTTTGGAACTCCTGGAAAGGCCAGACTGGAGGACCCTGCTGCGTCTTCGAGTCTGGCCGGGGTTCTGGCCAGGTGCTGGGGCTGATGGACTTGGGAGTCTCCAGGATGTTGAAGAAGGAAAACAAACCTAGAGGTGGGGCAGCGTTGATCACTTACTCTGCTTTTCCTGGGGGCAGACCCATTCCACCCCCCAGCTTCTGGGGTGCACCCTTGAGCTCCCCATTTTAAGAAATCAAATTAAAAAAAGGAGGAGGGGAGCGTTTGGCTCAGGGAGCCAAACTCTGGTCTTGTTGGTCTTAAGGATCTCCCAAACTTTTCTTCCGTAATTCAAGCACTGATCTCTCTCAGTGAGGGAAAGCCAACTTCCTGTGAATCCAACTGGGGCCGGAACGTCTGTCGCTAAGCGAGGTGGTTGTGAAGTGAATCGCACCCCCTTTTGCAAGCTTTTTTTCCCCCGCGGCTGTTGGGTGAATCGCTGCAGTCGTTAAGTGAATCGCATGGCTGTTAAGCAAATCTGGCTTGTCGGAAACCAGCTGGGAAAGTTGCAGACGGTGATCACACGACGCTGGGACGCTGCATCCACATGAGGACGTGTATTTTGATCAAGTAACCGTGGGGATGCTCTGGCGATCGTTCAGTGCGAGGACTGGGGTACAAGTCGCTTTTTTCAGTGCAAAGGAAAGAATACACTTGGCACGCTACTGAAAGGAACACAACTGGCACACTGCTATGGAATTAAAAGCATATCACGGGCGCACTGCGATGGCATTTAGTTTGCTTCCTTGCTTGTGGGAGTGGCCAAAAAGGGCAAGATGGCAGCCACAGTGCTGCATTCAAACGGCTGACTTTTTTGACCTCACCCTGCAGATTCCCTGGCCCGCTGGAGAGCTTCAACAGAGCCTCCGGCTAGCCAGGACAATGAATGAATGCGGGCTTCAAAACCTTCATTTCCCTGAGCATCTTCGGCTCAGCAGTCGAGCAGACTCACTCCCACTCACCTAAGATGATGGGGAAGGTGGCGAAAACTCCGCAGCGCAGCGTGTAGACCAGGCGGGAGCTCATGCTTGGCATGACGGGCACATCAAAGGGCAGGAAGACATAAGCACCGTAGACCAGGCAGGGGAAGATGATCAAGGCGCTAGTCATGGAAGCCACAGCTTTGAGGTTGGCCGAGCTGCAGCGGTCCTCCTTCCAGCAACACGAGGTCTTGGGGGGCTCTCTGGAGTGACCGGGCAGGTCATGCACACAGGCTGAGCAGCTTTGCGCAAGGAAGGCCTGCTTCTCAGAGGGCTCCTTCTCCTTCTCACCTGGTCCCCTGTCCTCAGGTGCCCGAGGCGGCCACTGCGGCTTCTTGTGGCTCCTCTGAGGGCGTTCGATGCAGAGGGGGTTGATGGGGATGAAGGCGTGAGCTGCCACAGTGGGCACCGCATTGCTCTTGTTGTCCTCAGGAGGTTTCAGGAAGGCTTGATGGTCTGTGGTGGAGCCCGCCACATCTTTCTTTATGCTCCCCTCCGGGTTAGGCCTGGCGTCCGTCTCCAACACCTCGGGCAGTGGCTTCTTCTCGCCAGCTGCAGCGTGTTGGGCTTGGTCCCAGCATAAAGTCGTCTCAGCATCCTTCGAATTCACCTCTTGGGTGTGACTTTGGGTCAGCTGGTCGGAGGATGAGACCTTCCCCAAGGGCACCATCGCCATGTCTTCCAAAGGGGCAACTCCTGACATCTTGAACTTGCCAAACCTTTTAGAGATGTTCGTTCTGAATCTGTCAGACTTTTTGATTTTTGCTAAATCTCTGTGGTCTCCATTCCTTCCACCCCAGAGTGGAAGGAGGATCTGGGAAAACAGGCCCCGGAGATGTTGGGCTGTGCAGCAACTTGTCCTCGTGCTACAAAGAGATGGAAAAATATAGACAATAAATCGGCTTTAAGACATCCAAGGGATACTCAAGGCCTCACCATTGAGCCAAAATCTGCGAAGGAAGCACAAAGGAAACCTTCTGCTTTGTAGGTCATCTCGAGGATGTGGTCTGGTTTATCGCAAAACTAAAGTTCGAAGAAGAAATTAATCTGTTTTAAGCTCTGCCCGCTTTCCGAATCCAAAATGAGACTGGGCAGGACTAAAGAGCCTGGGCATTTTCAGCCAGGCAAGACTAGGTTGCCAGCTAAATCTGAGATCAGAATCTGATTCAACCAGAAAATGACGGTCCTGGATTGCTGCAAGACTGGTTCCCTGCGCTAAGCTGTGGTTTATTTAAATTATATGGAGAGCCAATATCAAAATAAAAAATGCAATAACATAAAGATGGTGACATGTGGGATGGCGGCATCACACGTATCTGCCATTAAGTAACCCTTACACCTAATGGACAGAATCATGCCAAATTACAGAATCTGGTTCAACTCCCGGAATTCTCCAGCCATCATGGCTAGTTGTTACTGTGCCTCAGGTTGGGCTTGATGCTTGTTAATTTAACAAACATGTTGGTTAATTCCTTGGAAACAATAGAGTGTTTTGCCATGGGATGTTTTTTTTCAATGTTCACACCCCAGTAACATCCACTTTTCACCCTGTTTGACATTTTAGTGTCAAAAATGAAAAATTTGCTATAAAATCACGAGGAGCCTAACATTCCCTTCCACAAACACAGTGACACATTAAACAGCCAAAGTTTTAGGAGCATAATTTTACTTCATCAGATGTGATTTTTTGTACTACAAGCTAACACAGCTCTCTTCCTACCCTTTCTGCTGTAAAATTGTATTAACTGTTCCCATAAATTAGTATTTAGAGCACTTAGATTGCTAAACTTCATAATTACAGATTAGGAAGACACAGAAGTAACAGGATTTCTATATTATGCTAACCCATGATGTGATCTGTTTGGATTCTGTTACGCATGTCGCATCATCCTAGACATTATAGTTTATCACAGATTAGTATGCTGTACCTACCCAGGTTTATTCTATTAATCGTGGTTAAGCAAACTATGTGAAGTATGAATCCAGCCAAAGTACAAATACTCTCAAAGAGACTCTGTTCTGGCCTTGGCATGATGTGCAAACAAGCTAGTGTAAATATATTTCTCAAAAAAAACTCGGTTAACATTATACCCAGCAGGAAGAAAAAACTGGAGCAGCAAAACCCACGTACGGTGTCGCGTTTCAAGAAAGTGCGAGGCAAACGACACACCGGTATTTCAGCCCGCGAGCAGCCTACACCAGCCAGGGCCACTGAGGAGGGGGAGAGAAGCTACTTCAGTCGCGTTTGCACCCCTGGCTATCGGATCGACAAACTTGCGCAAATGCATTAAACGATCCCCACGCAAGTTGGCCGGAGCGGAGTCGCACCGCGCGCTGAGCCGCCACGAACCCAACGAGGGAGCGAAAGAAATCCAACCGGTTTAGCCCCGGGAGGGATCCGACTGCACTCAGGGGGGAAGAACGAGGGTCGCGACAGAAGCCAAGTTTAGAATGCTGGTTGGAAAATCCTCCCGGGAAACGGAGCTGTATACCTGGGCGGACGCCCCAGCCTTATTCTCTTACCGGGCTCTTCTTTCTCACCCTTTTTTCACTCCGGGGGCATGAACGGGAGTAGCTTCAGATGCCGGGGGAGTCTGTTCCCTCCGCGACCCGCCGTCCAGACAGCAGGCGGCGAGTTTGTGAACTGCGCAACCCGCTTTCTGCCCCTCCTTTGGACTTTTAAACCTGTTTGACCTGCCCAGGTGGAGCTCGCGGAAAGAGCCGCGGGGGCCGGCCGGCGTAGCCCGGCCCGCCCGCTTCTGAGTTGAACACTGGCACACACGCACGCACGCGCGCACACGAGAGCGCAGGCCAAGTGTTCCGTTGCCCCAATCGCGGGTTTTGCAACCTGGGCCCCCCACCGGTGCCAGCCCAGGCTCCCCGCGAGAGATCAGCTCGGGTCTTGCAGCCTTTTTCAAAGGCGGATGTTGCTGTCTCCAACTCAGGCACCCGCCGTGGGTGTGGAGCTGAGGACCTTTTCCCTGCTTTTGGGAGAGAGAATAATTCCACCTGTGCCAAGGTGGCTTTTCCACCTACCGGAAAAGATGAATCACCGAGTAATTCAGACAAAGCAAAAAGTGTTTGTAAAGGGGGTCCGGTCTTTTTCTGGGGCACGAGGGATCCATCGGTTTGGTGTACCTGGCGCGTCAGAAAGGAAGTAATCAAACAACGCAAGGCATTGATTAATGTGAGATTAAATGGAAAACATTGATTCTAGATAACATGCCACAAGTGGCAAACTTGAGGGTTACCTTTCTCCTTTGCCCAGCCAGGTTCGTATTGTTTAGACTTGCATGTGTATTCAAGGATTTTCAGAATATTATCTGTTGTTTAGTTGTTGAAAGGGCAGGTTCTTGCATACAAGAGAAATGGCCTTGACCTCGAAGAAAAGCATGAAAAGTGGCCAAGACTGTCATGTGAAAAATGCTAATGTCACCTTTTTAAAATAAACGCTGATGCTGAAGCCAAAAATTCCAGGAACAGATAGACTTCGACTCCCACATCTGCTGAAGGGGGGTTCTGGATTTGAAGACCACCCATCTTAAAGTTGCTCAGGTTGTTTTTTTCTCTGGCATTTATTCCCCCAACTTCCCAATCTAGCTTTCAGCCCCGTGGAATTTTCTGGTGGTCTCCTATCCTGACTCTGCCTCCCTTTTTATCAGCAAAAATCTTTGGGCTGCTACCTTCCAGCTGCCATCTATGGAAGCAAGTGTTGTTCAGTCACAAAAGTCGTGTCCAACTCTCTGCGACCCCATGGATTGAAGCATGGGTCCTGCGCTGCCTCCCAGAATCCACCCAAACCCAACACATTGACGATGCTATCCAACCATCTCATCATCCTCTGCCGTCCCCTCCTCCTCTTCCCTTCAATCCTCCCCAGCATCAAGTCTTCTCCAAGGAGTCCTCCCTTCGCATGATGTGGCCAAAGCCCTTGAGCTTCAGCTTCAGGATCTGTCCCTCAATGAGCAATCAGGGTTGACCTCCTGTAGGATTGACTGGTTTGATCTCCTTGCAATCCAAGGACTCTCAGAGTCTTCTCCAGCACCACAGTTACCAAATCATTTATTTGTTGGATTTATATCATGCTGTTTTTCAAGGGCTTAAAGCAGCAGACTTAGTGTTCCTTCATCTCGTGTTTCCTCATAACAACCCTGTGAGGTAGGTTGGGCTGAGATGAAGAAAGGTGCCCATGTTCCCTCACTAACTTACCAAGGTTACTTAGAGGTGGTCCTTGACTTATGAGCGCTTGCTTAGCAACCATTTGAAGTTACCACGGTCTCCCTAAAAACTTATGATCCAATTTCAAAGTCACAATAGTTGCATCCTCCCCACACACACACTTGCATTTTGAGTGCTTGGCAGCTGGCTCATTTGCATTGTCCCATGGTCAGGTGACTGTAATTTTTGACAATTTTGGCCAGTTTCCAGCATTTACTTCCTGTTTCTAGCAAAAAAAACCCACACACATTGGATAAAAGGGATCTGATTAAGGAAGGTGGTAGAATCAGGCGCCGTCACACAGTGATCACAGTGACTGTAATTCTGGGCTCAATGACAATCATAAGTCAAGGACTACCTGTAACGGTCTCTCATTCAAGTATCAACCAGCTCCAACCTTGTTTAAGGGGTGCACTGGTTGAGCACTGAAGATGCTGGGCTTGTTGGCCGGAAGGTCAGTGGCTCAGGTTCGAGACCCAAGTGCCGTGTAATGGGGTGAGCTCCCATTATTTGCCCCAGCTCCTGCCAACCCAGCAGTTCAAAAGCGTGTAAAAATGCAAGTAGACAAATGTTCGTGGGAAGGTAACAGCGCTCCGTGCGCCTCGGCGTATAGTCATGCCGGCCACATGACCGCGGAAGCATCTTCGGACAACGCTGGCTCTTCGGCTA
>JANHZU010004661.1:66835-78014 GCA_032468055.1 Acrochordus granulatus
TCGAACCTGCCAGAATGCTGGCCTATTCAGGTCGGCATAACTGGCGGCACTAGTCAGCTGCACCACCGCACCTCATTATTTAAAAAGAGGGAAGAAGAGTTGGTCCATTACAGTGTTTCTCAACCTCAGCAGCTTTAAGATGGGTGGACTTCAACTCCCAGAATTCCCCAGCCAGCAAGGATACATTGGGATATGTGACAGGATAGGAAGGAGGGAAGGATATATGCTGTCTATTGTAGAGGTCTAACAGTTTGCACGTAACATGAATCATCGTGCAGTGTCCTGTGATGGCTGGGGATATCCCCCACAGTCCAAATTTAAAATAAGAAACCCACACAAATCCCACAAGTTCATATCCTTGCCTCTCTTCAAGTACTTATGCAAGTAGGCTGAATTTATTGAATATCAGCCATGTTTTAATGATTTTTTAAAACATGTCTTTATTTATTCTGAAATGTTTAGTGAATGCAGTGCTGCCTAGGAGTATTCTAAGTGTGAATAAACTGTCCTACAATCTTACATCCTTGCTCCAAATTGGAATACAAATCCTGATTGAAAATAACAGGAAGTAATAGCAATAACATAATAACAGTAAATAGTAATAACAATAGGCATGGTGGCCTAGCAGTTAAGACCCTGGGCCTTGTCAGCCAGAAGGTCAGCAGCCCGAGTTTGACACCCAGGCACCATGTAATGGGGTGAGCTCCTGTTACTTGTTCCAGCTCCTGCCAACCTGGCAGTTCAAAAGCATGTAAAATGCAAGTAGATCAATATGTACCGCCTAAATTGGTGGGAAGATAACAGTGTTCTATGCGCCTTGGCGTGTAGTCATGTCAGCCACATGACCACAGAAATGTCTTCAGCAATGCTGGCTCTTCGGCTACAAAACAGAGATGAGTACTACTCCCCAGAGTTGGACATGACTTTCAGGGGAAATCTTTACCTTTATTTTTTCAGTAGTAATAACAGGTAACAAGAAGGCTGGGCTCAAAAGTGGCTAATCACTGCTTTATGTTAAGAAATACAGAGGGAATGAAGGTGCCACCATTGCTACTGCTTATTTATCTGTTTTGCCAAATGCCAGGCTAGTTTCAGGTGCCAGGCAGTTGGTTCTTTTGGGTCCACAGACAATGAACAACCAGTGAATAAAGAAACTTTAAGCTTTATTATTCAAGCAAACACAATTAAAAGCATACACACTGAGCAAGATGACACCCAGATCTCTGACAAGTTGCCAGGAACCCCTTAATAAAGACAGCAGTGGTACCCCAAGGGTGGCCACTTTCCACAGTGCCCGGTGCTAGGCTCTGTGCAGCATCTCCCACAAACAACAACAACCCCAAAACCTGGCACCCTGACTTCCTGGCCCTGCTGTGGTCAGGAGACTGCAGGACCTGACCCTCAGTGAGTGACACGCGACTCTGGGATGGGAATCGAAAATCTGAGACTTGGTTAGCCAGAAAAGTTTTGAAGCTACATGAAGATTCCTCCCTTTCCCCTTTATTCAGGAAACAAGTAAAAACAGAAGTGCCCTCACTCAAACTGAGCTCTAAATCTAGACTGTTGTTAATATGGAGGGGAAATCAAAACATGTCACTGAACTCAAAAGAGCAGTGGGCTTCTGCATTGCCACCACAGCAATTCCCCAGGGAGACAGAAGATGAACGAGAAGACTGACTGGTGCAGGAACACAATAGTGGTGGATTCCTGCTCGGGGTGAGAGGTTGGGCTAGTTGACATCCGGGGGCTAAAGCTTGAGGGGGGGTAAAGCTGCAGGCTGGGATTTTCTCCCCCGCTGACTCGAATCTTTCCTTTCCTCAGTCTGCAATCCAAGCAGCGGCTAGCGCCAGCATTGAGATCCAAAATGTTCTGGAGTTCTACAAGCAGTGGAAGGAGATGGGCTGAGGACCCAAGGACCGCCCGGTCGGCTGAAGCTCTGTCTCCCCGTCTCTTGACGCACAACATTGGAACGAAAGATGTCAAAGGAAGGCGATATTTGGACACAACGCAACCGCCGCTGCCTTCGCAGCAGCAACCCACACAAGCGAGCAACCGAGTGTGTGCGCCGAAACACAGGCATGTGCGCGCGTGCACACACGCAGCTGCCCCATCATCACCTCCCCTCTTGCAGAGGAGGTGGCATGCGTGGGGACATCACAGCCCCTCTGGGAAGAGAGGCGCAACTTGGCCAAGCCAAGGAGAGACAACAGCGGGTGGGAGGGAGCTCCGTTCTCAATGCTTGCTTGGTTTCTTGTTGTCAGAAGTGCACAGGCGCCTCTGCTCCTGCGCTTGCAATGAAACAAAATGGAAATTCACTTGATTTTGCCACCATCTCCTCGCTGCAGGAGGAAACCTCCAAACAGCCTGCAAGATCCTGCGTGGATCAATCAGGATCGGCAGAGGAGGCCCTCTTGGAAACTGGTGGTGGGGAAACGGGCACGTTCTTGTCATCCTTTTTAATTTAATGTTACTTTTTCTTTCTTACTGTGTTCCTTGGCAAACTTGCCTCATTTGGGGTGAGGCAGAGGGAGGGCGGGGCGTGCTGGTTAAGCTTTAAAATCTTGGAAAGATGGCCAGGGTGGAAGGGAACTGGGAAGGCTTTTGGATGGAAGCTATTTATTTCTCCCCCCCCACATCTTTCTTTCTCAACCTTTGTCCTTAAAAAATATCTCCTCTCCCTTTTCCTCTCAGCTGTCACTACCATTCCTTCCTTCGGTGCAGCCACAGAGCTTTTGCACAGTGTCCCTCCCCCCTTCCCTGGACGCAAGTGGTGATTCCTGCTTTTGTTTTGCTTTCCTTGCAAGAGAAAGGCCAACCTCTGTGGCAGCTTCCCCTGGTTGCCAGGAGGGACAGGACGCTCAGTAGTCTCTTGTGTCACTTTCTGGAGAAAGGAAAAGTTGCTTTCCAGATAAAAAGGTAGAGAAGAAAACCACCATGGTGTGTTTTTTTTTAACCAGAGACTGACTGTTGAGCCTTTTCCTTTGATACCATCTCCCTCTGCCTTTAGAAGGTGAGAAGAAGAAAAGATAAAAGGAAATCCTAACAGTTAAGATTCTGAGACGGACTCACCCCTCTAGATAACCAAAGTATCGGAACGAGGCAGGTATCGGTAAAGGGATAATTGGATAAAGCATCTTCTTTTCTGCCCCAAACACTGCGAGAGGTGTCATCTTAATGTTTTTTGATCTTAGCTTACTCTGACAGCTGGGGAGATGGGAAGGGGTGTTGTGAGCATGAAAACCGTTTTCCAGCTTGTCCTGAGAGAGCTTCCCCTCCCTGGCCCGGCCCTCCTTTGCCTGGACGTAGAAAGGAAGCGTGGGACTTCCCGGCCACGTGGATGTCTGCCTCCTCAAGCTGCAGCCTTTCGCTTTTTCCTGCACTGCTTCAGTGGCAGAGCAGGTTCTCCAGGGAGCCTTTGCCTTGATCTTTCTCTCCACTTGGATTGCAGCTTTGTGGCTGGTCACTGCAGCCTTTGGCTGCTTCTCTGCCTGTTTCCCCGGCTTTTGCCCAGCTACACCCCAAAGCCCTCCCTGGAGAAGGAAGCTCTTCCTGGCAGGTTGGCTCTTCAGCTCTTGCAGGGCCAGCCTGCTTGCTGTTGGAGAGCCAAGTGGCCAGCAGCCCTGCCCGGCGTTGCTGTCAACAGGGTTGGGAAGATGGCTCATCTGTTAACATCATTTCTGCTTTTGAGTTCTGGCCCTCCTTACCCTGCAAGGAGACTTAGAGTGAGACTGGCCTGTGGATTAAGGGTCTGATAAAACATCTGCAGAGGAGCAAATTCAGCAATAGTCGAAGTTCGTGGGGTGATCAGCACAATCTTGACATTGATTTAATGTGGGACTGTTTTAGGGGATGGGAGGAGCGTCAGAGCTCATACAGGAGGGACATTGCTGATATTAGAGCGTTGAGGGTCTCCATTCTGGCAACCTGAGGCTGGTGGTCTTGTCAGGTGCTGCTTCTTTAAGTGCTTCTCTTGGGTGGTGATGGGGTGGGGGGTGCATTGGTCTGAGCCATGGCTGCCCTATCTATTGACAATGTCACAGCATTTTTTTTATCATTTTTGGAGCAAGGGGAATTGCATTGCCATAATAAAAATTTGTGAAATCAGAGTCCTCTTTTGTACCTTGAACAGGAAAATGACCGTGACAGGGCCTTGAAGGGCTTTATGCTTCGTGTTCACCTGTGCAGGTAGAGGGGCACCTTCTAGGGGGGTGCCTGCTCTGGCTGCTTCCAGGTTTGTATTAAAGGTCCCTCCCAGTTGGGGCAGAATAACCCAGAGCTTCTGGGCATGGAAGACTGTCAAAAAGAGAAACCAGCTTGCTATGGTTCACTCATCCATAGAGCCTTCAATCAGCCATTTTCACAACATTTGTGGGTTTAGGAAATGCAAAATTAACGTCAACCCGCTGTATTGTTTGAAATGTAAAGGGAGGCATTTCGGCCTCGTTTTCCTTGAACTTCATTGGAAAGTCTTTTAGTCTCCTTATGGCTGAGTTGAATGTAGGTCGTCTTTGCCCTTCCTGATGTCCAGTCCTTGACCAGCTCCCCCAGCCTCATGACAACACCAGGTTGGCTTTTTTAAAAAATGAGAATCACCAGGCAGTGTTTTGTTCCGTCAGACAGTTCTGCAGGGCCTGCAGTTGTGGCTGCTGGCTGTCTTGGCTTGCAGCGTTGGAGACACGCCATGGGTCTGGACGGTGGAGAAGAATCCACTTAAACGTGCTCCCTTATTCAAAGGGGATTGCCCACCATAGCCATGACGGACACGGAACAGTGGCGATCGCCATTGCGTTGTCTGGATTCCAATTTGATGGAACTTAAGAAGTGTATCTCTCTGTCCAGACCCTTTTTGGTTCAGCGTGAAGCACCTGTTGAAAGCTCTCCCCGGGTTGGGCTCCTTCCGATGGGGAGGATTTAAGGGAACGAAGCGATGGCCTGAAATTGTTTTCATGGGGGCTGTGGAAATAGAATTTGTCGCTTGCTGAAAAGCAGCCAGAATTGCTCCCTTAACCCAGACGTGCTGCTTGTGCAAGCCCGGCCTTTCCGCTCTTGTGGACAAGGGTTTCAAGAATCAGAATAGAAAAACCCAACGGGAATTTTCAACTAAATTGAACTCTCATACGTCATTTTTCCATCACAAGATAGTGGACTAATAGAGGAGACTGTTTGTAGCTCAGGGTTGAACTGCGGGGTCCTTGGTCTCTCCGAGCTTGGTTTTCTTCCAGATGTTGAATTTCGTTACCCAGCTAGGCATCACCATCAGTGGTAGTGGGTGCTGTTTAACAACACTGTCAGCAGCACCGACGGAACAGGCCACTTGTACATAAACAGCGAGCCGACCACAGTTCCTTCGAGCACTGACAATGTTACCTGATTGAATAATGAAATGTCTGCAAGAAAAGCACCAAGCTCAGGCACCAAGGACCCTACGGATCACGCGCTTACTGTTTTTCTGCTTTCAGTAGCATTTCACCCAGAATGTTAACCATGGTAGAATCGTTGATTTGAACGTCCAACCTGCTTGTTGGTCTTGCCCCGTTTTTGCTGTGGCCGCATCAAGCAGTGTAACAGCTGTAGTAGATTTGTGTGGCTGGGCTTCATGCGCTTTTACTAGTCTCCCTCCCTGTGGGGAGTGGAGTGCCTGAGATGCCCGTCTGCAGTCTTTGGGGTGAGTCATTTGAATGGGGACCAAACAATTCCAATGTGAATGCAGTCCGTGCATCCGGCTTTGTCGGTATCCCTCTCTTGCACTGAATTCCTGACCGGTCCTGCTGCCCCTAAAACCCCAGAGATGTGTGGCTGCAGTGCACGTTGCCCGAAACAAGATACCCAGTGAATGACTCGGTTCTGTGGGGTTGTCCAAGCCAGTACCTGGGAGTGTGTTGTAATGAATGGTTTGTTGCCGCTCCCTTCTTAAGTGAAAGAAATAGCTAACCTCGGCCGACTGCAAAAGCTTGGCAGGCTGAAGCTAGTTTGCACCCCAGAAGGTAAGGGCACACCGCTCATGCACCTGCCAAGAAAGCAGCGTGAAAGCATTGAAGAGGAGGAGGGTGTGAGTACTGGGGATGTGCTCGCTTTTGTTCAGACATGACTTGCGTTGCTCTGTGCTTTGAAACGAGTGTTTCTCAACGTTGGCAGCTTTGGGGTCTGTGGGCTCGAACCCCCGGGATTCCCCAGCCAGAGGATCCTGGAAGTCTGCACATCTTAAAACTGCTGGGGTTGTGAAACACCGCTTTGAACACCACTCGTGCTGGGCATTTGGAACCGATAAAAAGCAGATTTCCGTCAGGGAAGAGAGCCAGATCCAAAGGCAAAACCTGGAATTCGGGATGCGCTCTTTCTGCTGGCCTGATCCCAGCTCCCGGGAGTCCCGTAGTTGCCGGAGCCTTTCTTGCCAGGAAAACAAGAGTGGGTCAGAGGGAGTCCTGGGGATTAAGTGGTCATCTTGCGGGGTGGCTGACCCAGGTTTGGCGGGCTGGAGGAGGGCGAGCCTGGATTGCCCTCTTTTCCCAAGACTGGCTTAAATGCATTCCACCAGGACCTCAGTGAGGTCCTCCCCAGGACCCCTTGTTTCCTTCAAGCACAGGGGAGGCTGGGGAGGAGGGAGAGGGACCTGCTTTGCATTTCCCCTAAAGCCTTTGCCTTTCTCTGCAGCAGCTGCTGTGGCAGCCAAAAAGGGCCATTTTGTCCTTAAATCGCTCCACCACAGTAGAAGTGCGGTGGAGCTGATCCCTCCCAACAGGATTCCTTCCTTCGTTCCTCCCTCCTTTCTTCCCTCCCTTCTCTGTCCTTCCTTCCTCCCTCCTTCCCTGTCTCTCCTTCCTTCCTCCCTCCCTCATCTGTCTGCCCTTCCTCCCTCCTTCCCTCCCCTATGTTGTCCCCACATCAGTTGCTAATGTTTGTGTGGCCTCGTAGGGCTTGGGATTTTTTTTTAATTAGATTTATGATTTTGTAATTCAATGTATTATACAGTATGCAGTGATACTTACACAGCATTAATTGAGGACTGTTGACCTTGACGCATGCTGGCTAGGGGATTCTGGGTGTTGAAGTGCACCCATGTTACAGTTGCCAAGGTTGAAGAAAACTGGCACAAATGCCGAAAATGCAGGCTCCAGCGTGGCCTAGTGGTGAGGGCGCCAGGCTAGAAACCAGGAGACGGTGGACAAGAAAGCCGGCCGGGTGACTTTGGGCCAGCTCCCCTCTCTCAGCCCAACGCACCTCACAGGGTGGTCGCGGGGAAAATAGGAGGAAGGGGTATTCGGTACGTTCACCACCTTGAGTTGCTTGTAAGTTGATAAAGGTGGGGTAAAACTAATGAAAAGATTTGATGCATCCGTGTGGAAACAACAGCAGAATTAGGGAAAGCGCGTGACTTTATCCCGATCCCGCGCATGTAAAACCTCCACATTGAGGTGCAGAATGCAGAGCTGTGATTGGAGACCGAAGTCGTGCTTTGGGCTGTGCTTGTATCCCCAGCTGGCAGGATTTCCCCCCAGAAATAGAAGATCACCTATCGATTACCTCGGCTCCGTGTTTGCCGTCAGACCTTGGGCGGCCCCGAGAAAAAAGCGCAAGGAAATCCAGGTTTGAAGAACAGTCGCGGGTGGCTTGTCTGGATTCGAGCATCGGCTGTCGCCCTTGAATGCATCTCATCTCCTTTCGAAGGCCTCCCCATCTGCACCAATCTCCATAGCTTGCAGCAAAGAATTCCACAGTTAATGTGCAAAGATCCTGTCAGGAGTGTTCAGTAATGCTCTGGGCATCCCAACTTCCCTGTTTGTCAGATGACACCTTAGAAATGTCCTCCAAGTTGATTTTTACTAGTATTTTTAGGAACGGGTTCCATTTGGATGAGCAGCCTATGCAAAATCTTCTACGGATAGTCCTCGGCTTATGACGACAGTTGGAACCTGCATTCCCGTTGCTAAGCAAGGCAGTTGTGAAGTGAGTTGCGCCCAATGTTACGGTCTTTGTTGCCACGGTTGTTACGTGAATCACTGCAGTCATTAAGTGATTCACACAGTCAAATGGAGCCAGCTTCCCACATGGATTTTGCTTTTCGGAAGCTGGTGGGGACAATTGCAGACGCCGATCACGGGACCCTGGGACAGCGCAGCCGTTGTAAATACGTGCCTGTCGCCAAGCGCCCACATTTTGATCCCGTGTCCTTGGGGATGCTTGCAAGGGTCGTCATGTGAGGACTGCTCATCAGTTACTTCTTTCAGCACCACTGTCACTTTGGACAGTCGCTGAACTAATAGTGGTAAGCTGAGGACCACTGGTCATCGGTGTGGCCCACATCACACCTTCCTGAAATGTGGTCCGGCTTCCCCCTCCAGAAGGGGCGTTGGGTGCGCCTTGGTGTCGCTCGCCCAGGTCCAAACCCGCATCTGAGAAGACGCAGTTCTCACGGTCAGTCTTCAAGGGCGGAGGAAGAGCGAGCCGAGCTCCTCGGCTTCCGACGGGTTTCCTTACAGCTTCCTTACAGCCAGAGGCTGTTTGGCGCTCCCTCGCCCTGGCACGCTCCCCTCCAGGCTGGCAGGGAAGCCGAGTTCAGAGGGAGGCGGGGATCGCCCCGACAGCGAGTCTCTTGCAGCAATCTGGAGGCCCCGGGGTGCCAGGGGAAGGGGAGCGGTTTGGTTGGGGGGCTGAGCGGATCCCCCGTCAGCCCCGAAGTAGCCCCGAAGTCTCCGCGGAAGGTACGGCCGGGCTCCCTCCGGGGCTCGGAGCTGCCCGGTTTTCTCCCACGCCGCCCCCTTTTTCCTCCCCTTCCTCCCTGCTTTCTCCGGGTCCCAGCTTCCCAACTGGCTGATCCAAGCTTTCCGGGGCAAAAGGGGGAGTCAGCGCGCATCGGGCTTTCCCACGTTCGCCAGGCGCGTTCTGAGCCGGGGGTCGGGATCCTTCCCGGGAAGCGCCGCGCGGTTTTTGGAAGCGGGATTTCCGCCCGCTGGAGCCGCAGCCAAGAAGGGTTCAGATTCGGCCCCCGGGACCCTGCACTTTCTCCTTTGAAAGGACCCTCCGTGGGTCGTCTCTAAGACGGGGGGCTGCCGCTTACCTTCCGCTGGTGCCGACAAGACAAACACATCCACGGGAGGCAACGGGGCTCGCAGCCCCTAAACGTTAATCAGGGTTTTAGGAGTTGCGGGTCGTTACTTGGGTCAGGTGTCTCATTTTGGGTGGGGGAGGCAAGCTGTGGATTTTTGCGGCGTGGTAAGGTCGGAAGTCCTGATCGTGAACTGAAGGTGTGCATTGATTGAGGGATCTTGTTCACTACACACACACACACACACGATTGAACTGCTGTTTAGTGTAGTGTAGTGTAGTCTAGTATAGTCCTGTAGTTTAGTTTTAGCTGTTAGGTTAGGTTTAGGTTTAGTTTTGAGTTGAGTTTAGAGTTGGGTTGGGTTGGGGTAGGATGCGATGGGATAGGAGGACTTCAACTCCCAGAATTCCCCAGCCAGCCAGCATAGGGCTGAATTCTGGAAGTTGAAGTCCACCCATCTCAACGTGGCCAAGTTGAGAACACCGGTTTAGGGAAAAGACGCCTTAATCCTTGTGATTCTTTATCCACTTTTTGACAGTTCTCTGAAGTGCTAGATTAAAAATAAGTTCTGGACATATCAGAGAAACTATTATTTTTATCCAACGGCAGAGTAAACTTTCCATGGTGGAATTTAAATAGCGTATTTAACAACGTAATGAGATGATGGGCATATCAGTCCGCTTCACTGTCATTTTTCCATTCCTAAACGCACTTCTTGTCCCAGTTTAATTTTTTAATTAAAAAATAAGTTAGAAGAATTCCTTTCTGTGCCAGTTTAATTTAAAAAAAACACAAAAAGTGCATTATTTTAGGAAGCATTTCCCCCAAATCGTTTGCAAAACGTGCATTTTTTAAAAAATGAATACTGTACATAAAATATCAATAATATTGCCAGGATGGGCGCAGAGAGGGTCTCCCAGATGCTAAATTGTCCTAAGTTGGATGATTCCCAATCAGCTCTGATTTTAGCTGGGGCCGCATCTTCCTTCTGCGTCGCTGGGTGGATCTGGTTGATTCCCCCTATAGTGATCCAGTTCCACCTCAAAGGGTCCAATCGGAGAATCCCAAATCAAGAGATGGCAGATGTCCACAGGGTCTGGTCAGAAACAAGGGTGTGAAGGTCTGCCTCAGACAAACCTGAATGATGCCATTATGGCCATTATCTTGAAAGATAATGAATCCTGAAAGCAGGAGTCAAAGATTTTTATTTAGTGTTATGAATAACTCAAGGCAGAAACATCGCCAACGCCCTTCCGTCCTCCTGTTTCCCCACAACAACATTCCTCTGAAGTGGGTTGGGCAGCCAGTGACCGGCCCGAGGTCACCCAGCCGGTTTTCATGCTTAAGGCGGGACTACAACTCATCACCTCCTAGTTTCTGGTCTGGTGCTTTCCCCACTAGACCAACATGGCTCTGCGTTGTATGTCTGAACGTGTCGCCCAATGCTTGGTAGTGGGGTTCCTGAGCCAAGGGAGCAAACGGTAAGGCTTGGCCTGGTTCTGGTTCTGGCAGAACTCAGGGCCTCCGAGTCTTCAGAAGAGACAAGAAGAGGCTGCTTCAGACATCGTTCCAAGCAGATATGTGGTTTAACCACTAAGCATGCTGGCTCTGCTGCTGCTGCCTCCAGGTGGGTGAAGGTATTGGGCTGTTTAGGAGTAACGAATTGTTCTCTGGGAGATTCGGTGAGTCTCTTCCAAACAGCCTCAGGTCCCTTTGCTCCTCTGTTGTGTACTAATAGTAGCAGCGCTTTGGTGGGCGAGGCAGCCAGATCTCTAATCAGAGCCAGAAGCAGGTTTGGCTCCGTGGTGATTCGGGGGCTGTGTCCAGGCTGTCCAAGCTTGTTTGCATCAGCTGGCACCCAACTAGCTTTGCTTCTAGCTGTACTTTTAGCCGTCATTGTACGGGGTTCCCTGCCTTAAAAGATGAGAAGCTTGGAACAGAATTTTGGGAAGTTGGTAATTCATCATTTCGGCCCGGATTATTGTCAACCACATTCGTAAGCCATTGGAGTTATTATCGTTGGAAAACGGATTGTCTGAAACCACAGAATGGTCCTGCGTCGCTTGAGGTGACCCAGACTCGTGAGCAGCATCCAAAACTGTCACATCCCCTCCAGTGCTGGAGTGAGCATTAGGT